>CAJUYG010002199.1:22814-37275 GCA_910591675.1 Galerucella calmariensis | reverse complement strand
TATCAAGAAATAAAAAAAAGATAATGTATTGAACGATCATGAGACCGATAGAGCATAAGGGGGAGAGCTATGAATATAACAGAGCTACAATAAAGTACTTAGAGGCGGAGTTTGATATAAAGGAAAAAGAGAAGACAGAAAAAGATGTGGTTAGAGAAAGTAGAAATAGTCCTTGAGTTTACCCAGATGGTAAGAGGTAGCAAAAAACAAAATAGAGGAAAATAGATATACAAGCCTTTCATATGACATATGCGTCTTTGGTCTGGTGGACAAAGACGACACAAAAGAATGCAATGATGAGACTAGGCAAGGTGCAAAGACTTGCTTGTCTCAGTATTGCAGGGTGCATGAGAAGCACGCCTACGGCAGCACTAGAAGCCTTATTAGGCCAAGAGTGGGGCTATTTAGGCAGCAAAATAACCTGAGCAACAAAATAGTTAGATCAGGACACATATCCATTAGGGACATCATAAGTGGAGCCATTTTAGATATAAAAACAGACTATATATGGCCACTAAACTTCTCCCCAATCCCAAATATGAGGTAGAAATACCTCACAGAAAGAACTGGCATGACCCAACCAGATTGAAGCTAGTGAAATGAGAAACACAAGATGCTCCTTTTCACTAGGAGAACATACCTGTGTATTTCAAGCAGAGATTTATGCTATCCTAGAATGTGTCAGAATTAATAAATATAGGACTGACACTCATAGGATAAACATACTAACTGACAGCCAGGCAGCCCTTGCAGCTTTAAACAGCCGCAAGGTAACATCCAGACTGGTAGAAGAATGCCAGAAAGAAGAACTAAATGAACTAGCAGACCACATTAAAGTAAGATTAGTGTGGGTGCCGGGATATAACGGTATTTCTGGAAATGAACAAGCTGATGAACTCGCGAGAAGAGGTTCAGCAACAGCATATGTTGGACCAGAACCAGCTCTTGGGACCACAACGAAGGTAGTCCGAGGGCAAATACAAAAATGGGTACAAAGCCAACATAAACTTCAGTGGAGGAACACTCCAAAGCAGGTACACAGTAAAACCTTCATAGGTGACACATGTGTAAAACGGGTCGAAGAACTACTGAATATCAGTAGGAATAAGCTAAGAATTATTACAGGTTATTTAACGGGTATACCCCGGTAAAAGATCACCTGCATAAAATAGGTTAAATTACGGGGACCTCAGCTGCAGACTTTGTGGCATGGAGACCGAGACCGTAACCCATATCTTATCTGACTGTGAGGCACTGGACTCGAGGAGACAAACAATCTTCGGATTAGAGCTAAAAGAGGCAGTACACGTTATTTAGTTTATTTATTTATAAACTGATGATCAAACTTTCAAAATTAACTAAGTCAAGCAGACTTTTTTCCAAAAGGACAATCACATTTTCAAGTTAGTGATACCCATGGGGGCGATACAGTTTTGAACGTATTGCAGTCTAAAATACGAATACTGTCAGTCAAATCGGTTTTATTTAATATTTCAAGGTGAAAGGAAACAAAAACTAAAAAAAAGACACATCGGAAAAACTTTATCATAAATTTGTCCATTTCCACACTAAAGAAAATAGATTTAGATAACTTATGTAAGCAAAATATACTACCAACGCGATATCATTAGGAATACTTGAGCCTCCAAAGCAAATCTTCTGTTTATACATGAATTGGTCGAAACTGACGAGGAAGAAGCTTCTGCTTCAGTTGTAGAATAAAATATTGTTACGAACTCAGTGATTCAGAAGCCACTCCTGCCGCAAACTATGAATGCGACCTTTCTAGAAAGATTCTTTCGCAGGTAATATTCAGACTGTTCTCGAAGCATACATGGCAATACGATGGTTTATTCCTGAATGCTATAATTCGTAAATTCAAGAATGGTCTAGAGCTGCAAAGAACTATATATACGCGGTTTTTCGAGTGAGTCGGGGAGTTGTTCAGTATACAGTGAATCGGTAAACAGTTTCAGTATACAGTGAGTGAACAGAAAGTGAATATAAATAGTGTTGAAGATAAATTAGGACAATTATTATACCGAGTGTAGATACATTAATAGACATTAAGTAGTGTGTATATAAATTAAGTTTATTATAGTGTGTAAGTGTTTCTTCAATAAATCAATAGTAATTAGCCATAGTGAGCGTATAATTTTATTCCATGGTAAAAACAGTTTAAATAAATAAGGAAAACATTACAATATTGTTACTGAAATATAGTTTAAAGTGATAAACAACTTTTTAAATCTTTTTAGTTTAGATAAAATGAAATAGTTTTAACAGTAATAAAAACAAAACTTCACCAATATTACAAAAAGATTTTTGAAATTAAAAATACCAAATGAACCGCTGTAGGAAAAATTTCCGTCGCTCCTTACTTAACATCCAGCCAAAATCAACCACCTACCTAACCAATCTTACTAAACAAAATACAATAAAACAACAACCCAAACAAAACAAAACAAAAATTCGTGATTAGGTACCTGTCCGTCCATATGTATTCTGCGATCCGGACAATCGTGTTCAGCTCTTTTAGTAGATCCTTCATCTTCTCCTTTTTAACTTACTTTTAAACTCGTCTTTTTTGTCTTGTTTTGGCAGAGCGCTCTTATAATCAACTTTATTGTTGTGTTAACCAGTCTCGGACTTTTTGTAGTTGGTTCAGTAATTATATGCCAAAAAAAAATATTAGCTAGTATTGTACCTCGATATATCTTAAATATATTTTTATTTTCTTGTTTTTTAAAGATCCAAGGCGGTTGGGGTTATTTATTGATGATGTTTTGGTCGTTTTGAGTTCGGCGTGATAATAGCTATGGTATTATAATTGGATATTTTGAATTTTTAATTAATTTAGGGTATATAGTCATTTAGCTATAATGATGTTATTTAGATCGCGCTCAAAATAATTTGGTTATTATCATCTATTAATTTAGTTAGCATGCTATTACTAATGCTGTAAAGTAAACTAATTAAGAAGATTAACGACCAAGATATGATTTCTAGGATTAATTTTCTCACTATCCACAATAACCAAAACAGATACGTGCGAAAACTACCTATGGATAATATCTCTCATTTGATGTTCTTCTTCTAGGTATATACTACAGAGCATTTCAATGAACGTAAAAAATCATATAAATGGGGAAGTTATAACTTTAAGTGTGGAGTTATGCAGCAACATTTAACAATTATCAATTAGCATTTATCAATTATAAGTTAAACTACTAATTTCACTATGACCACAGATTATAAAGAGAACAGATACGAATCCCTGTAAAACATCAAACGATTTTCAGATCCGTCGTCAATGACCTTGTGCCTTTAACCCGGTATGACCGCGATGTTGCCAGTTTAAAATATTTCCTGAATTTATTACCAAATTGCACTGTTGACTCGGGGACAATAACAATTTCTATTGCCGGATCTAGTTTTTTTTGAAAGTTTCCACTTAATCTTTAAAACTGCGCCATGAATTAAAACAATAATCATAATCGAATATATATATTTATGTATTTATTAAATACCTATATGTACATTCCTATGATTTGTTATAAATAGTAATTACTCTTGGGATGTTAATTAATAAATACATTTTTAGATAACACAAATAATTACAAAAATCAACCAAATACAAATAATTCTTAATTTATTTATTATCAAAGGGAATACAATAGACACCTATGCAAGGGAGAATTTTGATAATAATTTGTAGCACCAGTTAATATCAAAAACTAAAATTTCTACACTTCGCCGTGATGTTTATTAATTTTATAAGAATAATAATCTATACCACTATATTTTTATAGTTAATATTACCACAACGCACAATCGATTAGTCAAATAACACAATTAATATCGCCGATTGAACACCTTCAAACAATGAAGCAAACAAAAATGGCGTTATATATTTTGAGCATGTTTTGACGTTTTGATTATGTTAGGTTAGGTTAGCCGTCACCTTTATTGTGCATGGTTGCCAAGGATGTGGTTTGTGGAAAAAGGATATATTTATGGTATGATTTTTATACATTATAATCTTTTTAATTGTACAATTCTTTTACTGTTAATAAAATTGATTTAAAAAAAAAGTAATTATCGAATATTTGTATCTGTATAAGTATCACACTTAAAAAAATGCTTATAAAATATTTAACCTATGATCGTAAATTGAAAGAAATATTATGCAAATTGACAACCCTGTTGACAAATTTCGCGAAGCAGCCCGAACGGAGTCGTCATAAGACGATGGGTATTTAAGTGGGTATGTCCACCTATCTCTCTCTCTCTTTTTACTGTTCTCTGTCAAGCTTTCGTATCTGTTCTCTTTATAATCTGTGCTATGACTCCATTCATGCAGACAATTAACAATTATCATTTATCATTTAACAATTACGAAGTTGGCCAACTTTTAACTTTCTTAAATTAAATGTACCTACCGAATTTTCATCTAGTGCGCAACTAGTACGCAGATCCTTACTTTTTTCATAGAAAAGCGGTTGACTTATGGTTATGTTGTGTGTTTGTTTATTTTCAAGTTTTACTAATAAAAGAAAAAAAGTCTTCAATTCTACCTTACATCTTCAAAATTGTTCCAATGCATAAATGGACATGAAAATGTAGGGTTATTGTAACTAGAATCTCGGGCTTGTGCGCGTGCTTACTATTTCCTCCTAATTTATAATTGTGTCTGCATAAACGATAGCAGTTTTACTAATTGTGAAATGATAAATGTTAATTGTTAAATGCCAATTGATAACTGTTAAATGTTGCTGCATAAATCCACACTAACTCCCTCACCCCCAAGGTCAGCCCTCCCAATTTTTTAAATGGAACACCCCATACATTATTGCATTGATGGATTCTTCTTTTCAAGCGAATTACAAGAATGTATACAATCGAGCATCAAATGAATTTCGAACATTATGTAACATTTCTGTTTCTATTTATCTATTGATGCTGACTGTTTGTTTCTTCTTCTTTGTCCAGGTTTATTCCTTCTTGCTATATCCTCTACAAGCACGTCACTCCATATTTTTTTGGCCTGCCTGTCGACTGTTTTTGTTTTATCCTGTTCCCCATATCCTTTTAACTCAACCATTGCTGTTCGTTCTCACCCAATGATCAAACCATCTTAGTTGTTGTCTTACTATAATGCTTATTTACGATTCCACTTCTAGATCATCTCTTTATTTCGTTTTTTATCTATTATCGGCTTGTATTTCACTTTTCTGTTGGTTAGATATTGTACAGCTTACACATCTACATGTACATAATGTATATTGAGAAATTCTTGGCCTACTATAGAACTAAACAAAATTCCAACGTCAAAATATTTTATTACTCAACATATTCTCCTCTTAATTGGATGCATTTATTACAGCGAACCTGCAACGTCTCTAGGCCTTTCAAAAAAAATGTTTCTTCTTGCTCCTGAAACCATACCTCCACAGCTTTGATTACCTCCTCGTTGGAAGAAAATTTACGACCTCTTAAACTTTTTTCCAGTTGAGGAAATAGATTATAGGCGGACGGAACCAAATCTGGTGAATAAGGGGGGTGTTCTAGTAATTCAAACCCTAAATCACGAATTTTTTGCATGACAACATCATATTTGTGTGCAGGGGCGTTGTCCTGCAAAAACAAAACACCTTTGGATAGCTTTCCCCGTCTTTTCTCTTCAATTTTTTCCCGTAGAGTGGTCAGTAATGTCGAATAGTAATCACTGGTTATTGTTCTACTCATATCCAAAAAATCAATCATGATTACTCCATGGCAATCCCAAAAAACTGAAGTAAGAACTTTTCCATCAGATTTTTGGACACGAAACTTCTTAGGTCTTGGAGAAGACGAAGGTCATTGATCACCAAGGGTATTAAGCATATCTTCGTAAATCTGCTTACCTCTTAACCCTTTTAAATACAGGTACTTGATGATGGCTCGATTCTCCAATTTTTCGATTTTCACAATTTCAGTGGACATCTTTTTTCTTCTTTTAATTTATTGCGTAACTCTGGTTCACTTTTTTGACGTCCACCTTCACACTGACACTTCTAATGAGTTATTGTTCGTTGCTATGGTAACGCAATAGTTTGTTTATGCATGGAACTGGTCTAGGCTAACTAGATATCAATCAGTCACGTAGCTATAGCTTTTACATGGGGAGGGTTTTGGTTTTTTTCATCTGATAGGCTTAGAAGGGGAAAGCTTTATTGAAGGCGCCGTCTAGGGCAAAAAAAATCGAGTGCCACGACCTAAAGCAATTTTTCAAGTTCAAGAAATAATGTTAAGTCTTTTTTTTAATTATTTGTTTGACTTGGCTACATCTAAAAGTATTTTTAAACATCGTTTTTCGTTTTGCCCCCTTCTGCTCATACAGCTTAGCTCATACAGGTTCTTCACTAGTTGTTTGTAGAAGTCTTCTGGAGTCATTTGGGGTCTTTCATTTAGTTTTTGCCTCCTGTGGTACAGCATCTCACAGTTGCATAATATGTGCAGAGCTGTTTCAGTGTCCTTTTTGCATCTCCCGCATGTAAGGTCTCCGTTATACAGCCCTATTTTGTTCAATTGCTCATTTGTGGGAAAGTGTCCCGTAAGAAACCCCGTTATGGTGCGTAGTTTGTTCCTGCTCATTGAGAGCTGTTCTTTTGCTACTTTTTCCGATGGTTCTTTTATAAATGTCTTCCCATGTGTTTGCCTGGGCGTATTCTTTCAGAGTTTTATGGATCGTTCTTTTACCCACAGAAAATCAATCTCACAAAAGTAAATTTAATCTCTTCAGTTAAATTATTCACAATTGTTGAGGAATCTATTTCTATTGCCACATCCCGATGAATACTCATATTGCGGCAGTATGCTTATAAAAAATTATTGAACCTTTATTGTATTTTCTATGGGGAGGGTTTGAACCCCCAAAACCCCCCCTTGTATACGTCCCCGATATCAATACATGTCTAGTTTCATTGTTGCATACTATCATTATCTTCGTTTTGTCTACGTTTATTTTTTCGTTATAGTGCCATTTATCAAGATAATATTTCAATCCGTTTTTTGCTTTTTTCATTTTGGCTCCGTTCTCAAACCTTCAAAAACATTTAGGAAAATATTATATTCATAAATGCTCTTTACCTTTTTATAATAAATTGTGCAGCTCAGCCTCACTTCTACTATATTTATTTGTTGTTTAAATTTTAGATATCCAGAATGTAATTTATAAAAAACTAACCTGGTAGTTCGTAAGTGTTAGCCAATTTATTTCAAGCAAAAATAACAAAAATAACTAACTGTGTATTAAAACTTTATCACATCATGTTATCGTAATGACTTACCGTTTACCTAGTACGAAAACGAGATGAAATCTAATGAGACACTGAAGGCGTTAGCATATAGATACAGGCAGGTGCAAAAATGAGGGCCGGGCGTCAAATTTTCTCACTTGTTCGTTCAACACACCTAACCTATAATCAGAGATGATCTTTACAAACAACTACCTAAACCTATTATACACATAAATTATCTTTAAAACTAACACTATAATTGTGGATTAAATTATAACATGCACGGATAGGTAATTAGCTAGAGTACAACGGACGCAGAGTAGTACTCACCTAATAGTAAATAGTTTGAGATTTTTCATTGGAAAATTACGGAGATTGGTCCTTCTTAAAAGTGTTTTTCTACACCCACATGTATATTATCCATTTTCTGCACAGTTTACAAAATGGAAATGTAGGCCATATCGGTTAACTGAACGGATATGATTTCATATACATCCTAGAACGTATATGAAATCCACCAATCAGCATTCGAGTTTAGTATCCGTCACTCGTCTTTTTTCAATTTAAAAGAAACGTCAAAATAACTTGTAAAAAAAGTCTCTCATAGAAGTACTGGATCAAGAATATTAATTTACAAACATAATCTTAAATAAAATAATTCGTACAAATTAACAACAAATACTTAAAACAGAACAAAATGGGTATTTAAGGGGACCTCAGATTTTATAAAATTATGTAATACATCTGACGTTATAGATAAATAATTTGCATATTCCTCGGTGGTCGAGTAGTAAGCAAACCAGACTCTCACGCGGGTTCGCGGGATCGATTCCCCGTGAAGAAGTTTTTTTTAATTGTTAATTTCATTTTTAAATAATTATTCCGCTTGACATTAATAACGACAACAGGTAGATGTTTGAAATATTTAGCAGAATATTCATTATTATAGATAATGGTACGGTACCCTTCATGAGGGAGTCCGACTGGCAACATCTACTTATAACAGCATCGTATATTTAAAAAGAGAAACCGTAGCATTATACAAATTGGACATTCAAGAACTGTACGTTCACCACAAAAAAATTAGTGGAAACATAAAATTGAATTGTTAAATTTTTAATTTGAAGTTATATTACAGTTTATAGAAATTTTTATTTTCTAGATTTTTTCTTAAGTGGGTCGTAGAAAAAATATGCTGTTCTAGTTGCACAAACTACTATTCCATTCTCCTCAACCGTATTACAATATTTCGCGTAAATCATAGTCCCGTTTCAGATGGACGCGTATGGTACGGGATGATATTGAAAAAAGGCTTTGCTGGTTTATTTCACACAGATATACCTTGATCCGTCCCTGTATTTAATTTTACAGGGTGATTCGTATTTACTCTGACATAATAAATTAACTTATGTTGCTTTCCTACGAGGTATTAATATCCTTTCTAGTTTTCTAGAAATCAGAAAAAAATGTCATATTAGAGTAAGGTATTTTTTGTTTTAGTAAATGACACCCCAATAATATACATACATAGCAAACTAATTCGGTACAGGATTAAACAAGCAAAGAATTTATCAATTTCACGATTCAATCAGAGCTTAATGCTTTTGAAATGCTACTTGTTCTTTGATATAAACATCTATATGGTGTATTCTAGTAAACCAATTCAATCGTCTAATCGTATTAAACGAGCAAATCACCCTGTAATGGGTAATAACACAACAAGCTCTCCTTAAATACACACTGTAGGTTCCTCCTTTTTCCATCAAAGCATAAATCAGTTATTCATTAAATAAGCAGGTCCATTGAGGGCCTAAATCCGACCAGCATTCGACAACCTGTAACACATTATACCCATCATCTTGAGGCTAAATAACAAGAAAGATAAACAGGGCGGATCACGCTACCAGTGTAATCTGAATAGTCAAAATAACTAAACGAAAATACTACAGATCAATAACTTATTTAGATTATGGAAAGGCTTACTTTTTGTAGTTGTCACCCACAATCGTCAGCCAAATAACTAATGCTAACAAAATATTTCGTACAAAGAAAGGTTCTTCGCAGTGAAGCATGACCTTGATTTTCTTTGGTACTTCACACTATTTATCGACGCTCTGAAGCACATTTTATTGGCAAAATAAACTACCTGTACCACAATGGATAATATCAAGTTTTTATACTTGAAATAATGCTCCACTGAAACCACTGATTAGTATTAGAGAAATAAAATGAAATTGGTCCACCTTGTAAAGTAGAATACTACAAGAAGAAAGAACAAGCCGAGCCGAGATTATTCTGAGAACAATGGCGGCCGATATAACTTGTCAGACTTAGCACGGCAGGCTAGATATTCATCACTGAATGCGCCAGTAATTACAGGGCGATGCCGAACGGTCTGACCGCCAACTTGTAAGCGAAACATAATCACTGGCTTAAGATCTTTTGGTAGTGGTAGTATGGCAGCAAGTCGCAGCAAGTTGAAAATTCTCAAAATTTAAAATGGTCTCTAAATAAAATCTTTTTCTATGAAATTACTGTCCTTTTTTTGTCAAAGTTAAATTGTTCAGTACCCAATTTATTCGTTTTCTATCCATGCTGTTTTTGTATTGTATTTTTGGGAGAAGCTCTATCTTGCGTCAACTAGTGCAGATAGGCCTGTATCTCTATATAGTGTTCAAGTCATCATTCATTACAGAAGCCAAGAATATCCTCAAACTCTCAACCATAAACTGCAGTTTCATATCTCTGGTGCACATTTCATCTCTCAATTGCTTGAAAATACCTCGTTTGTTCAATTACCACTCTTATTTCTTCTCTGTATTCGTAGTTCCGGTTTAAAATACTAGTTTTTCTTTAATTCTACTTCTTCTACTTTTCTTTCTAACTTTACTTTTACTTCTACTAAATATTCTATGAATATTCTATGAACTCTTTAATCGTTGTTATCGTTCTGATTTTTGGTGTGCATTCTCACTGCTCCAATAAATTTGATTAAATAATCCCACCAGTCAGAGACTTCGAGTACTCGGTACCTCAGCCTCTAGACTTCTGGTGCTCTTGGCTGTACCGTTTATGTGTCCTTATCAGGCTCAACCCTATTTTCAGAAGGTCTTTTTTTGAGAAAATTTCCCTCTGGCGCTCTTCTCTTTTACTTTGTCTCCAATTAATGATTATCTGATATAGTCATTCAATAATCTTAAATAATTGCTCTGCCCTTACGTATCAAGCAAATTGCCTAGATTCCCAACAAAAACTTCTAGTTGATAAATCATTTTCCAGTTTTTATGGATAGGTTTCTTTGAAGAATATTCTTAAAGCACTGAGGCCATTGTTTGCAAATATTTGTTTGTATTGAACTTAACAAAGTGGCAGTAAGTCGGTATATCATAATATAAAGAAATAAATAATAAGTATACATGATAGCATCTTATACAGAACGTTTGTTTGATATTTCAAAATTGATTTAAAAAGAAAAAAACATAGTTGGATAAGTAGTAAAATTTATTCATTAGCACGAACAACAAACAATACAAAGAAAATAAAACGACATTAATCAAATTCTATTCGACCAGAGTGGAGACGAAGATTTTTAACATCCTTGCAATATACAAAGTAAAATCTAAATTGTCCTTGAGGCTATGGTAATTTTGATTGTATTGATTTTGCCACTTCACTATTATGCATGATGTAAAAGCTGAATTGTGAATACATTTTTTTGTGATTGCTTTTTGGGACTTGCAGACAAGACGTAAGTGGATAATGAATATTACTCCAGTTTAAATTTGTTTTGTACACAATAAAAATGCTTTACGACTACCATTAAGTATTTAAAAAAAATTTCTATAAGCTGCTCCTCAAACACAACACCGCAATAAATCGATATTACAAAAATAGATCGTAAGATCACCGAACAAAGTTTCAAAAACATCAATATGTACAGGGTTATTCATTATAAATTACCCACCCCCTATCATCGTTATTATTACTTTTCGAAAAAAAGTCTCCCATGAAAGTTGTTTGGTTACAGCTGAATTTTCTCAATATTTTATCAAAAGTCAAGTAGTGTGCAAATTTAAGGGGATACAAAAAATAATAAGTAGTTCTTTCTTAAATGGGACACCCTGTATATTTTCACATTTTTGGAATGCTCTTTTTTTCTGATTTCAAAAATATATATGTTACCCCTACCTTGTACCTTTTTTGAATTATGGAATGTTGTAAATCTTAGTTTTAGTAATTACTGTAAATATGAAAAAGATAATTTATTAAAGTAAGCTATGAAAATGACAACTAATATGTTTGATAATTAACATTTTTTAGATAAAGTAAATAAAATGGTTCTCAGTAAGAAGTCAAAATATATACCTACCTATACAAAACAGAAAACAAAGATTTATTTAAGAGAATTTATAAATAATAACTTATAAATAGATTCGAGATTTCCACCATTATTTTTAATGCATAATTGATAACACCTTTTTATATTATTTATAATAACTTTAATAACATTGTAGATGACTTCATTATTTTCATTTATTTTGTTAATTTCAAGTTGAACCCTTGCTTTAATCACTTGTATATTATTATTATTATTAATGAAATCTTCCATCTCTCTGTAGACCATTTTAATTACTTTATCTGAAAAATTTTAATTATCAAACATATTAGTTGTCATTTCCATAGCTTCAGATTTTCAACATTTCATAACTCAAAAACGGTACAAGGTAGTGGTAACATATTATACATTTTTGAAATCAGCAAAAAAAAGAGCATTCCAAAAATGTGAAAATATACAGGGTGCCCATTTAAAAAAGAACTATTATTTTTTGTATCCCCTCAAATTTGCACGCTACTGAACTTTTGATAGAATATTAAGAAAATTCAGCTGCAACCAAACAACTTTTATATCAGTCATCTTTTTCTAAAAGTAATAATAACGATGATAGGGGGTGGGTAATTTATATTGAATAGCCCTGTACATTGGAGAGACGTTCACTCTTCCTCTAGTGGAAATCCTTAAACTATAAACTATAAAGTTTTTATTTTTCATTAAATTATTATAAAAATGAAATGTTGCAGTGTGTGAATAAGATAATAATCTCTTAAACGGTTGATCTTGATTTCAGTCGGTTATCACAGTTAACATTAAGATCAACACTAATGATAAATTAAATGGTGCCTTCTCAAGGTTTTTGAAAGCTGTGATTTGGCAGGTGCTATCTTGATTGTGAGGTACCCTAATCCTTCAGACAGAAAGTCATTTTTCGATGTTATGTTCTTAGAAATCATTTTCAAAATTTAACAATACATTGTTAAAGTTATTTGAATTGAAGAAAATCCACGATTCAATTGGATTTAATGAAGTTATTTGATCTACAGTTATTTTAAATTCCTTTAGACTGCAAACCCTCCGTCTATTTTTTTTTTAAATGCAAAGTAGCTGTAGTTAAATCATAATCGTTATCTAAAGTAAAGACCCATGTGGCAACTTATAAACAAATCTCATTTTTGGGTTAAAACAGTTAACGTCGGTCTGTCTCCTTTTGTTTATACAATTCTGGTTTGTTCGTTTTTATTGCAGACTTCCAGTCTACAGTCGGCAAGACCTTTTTACGTTTGTTTTTCTTTCGTCTTCGACCTTCGTAAATAAACAAAAAGTCATGGCGAAATTTGCAGCAACAACTGCTTCACAGAAGTTAAAATTTATAAACAAACAAATAAACTACATAATTTGAGATGAGTTAAGTGGTGTTCACAATCAAAATATCAGTAGTAATCGTTAGAGATGGACTAGATCAGTAATAATATAACTGTTAGAAAAAATACTTGGCCGGTTATTTGCTTTCAGTCCCTTTGACTAGCGCAATACTATATTTTTTGTTCTTTCGCTAGCAGATCTATCTGTATCTGTAAAGTAGGGAGGGTCAGTGTAGGTTCACAGCACTTAGGCCACATGTGACCCATTGTACATCCTCCCGAGGAGTTGTCCTCCTAGGTGATCGTCCAGGTCACTAGGAGACATCTCCTTTATATCGGCAGGTGTACGCCAAGACTCACCGAACACACACTCTCTTATTGACGATAACTACGGACACTCGCATAAGACATGCCTGACAGTTTCATCTTCCTGTTCACACATCCTGCATAGAGGTGTGCCCACTAGGCTCATATAGTATATGGAGGTGTTTTCTTAGTTGACAGTGGCCAGTCAGAAATCCTACTGTTAAACGTAGGCTTTTCCTGGTCATTGCCAAATATTTCTTCGACGTTGGCTTCCCAAGGTCGCCCAGGGTGATCCCGGCAAGACCACATCCTTTGATTCCATCCCATCTCTTAAGGGATTCAGCAATTTTTGGCTAGTTCCGCAATTGTCGAAGTCGTCAGGCCGTAAGTGTCAAATTTTTAGTCCAGCCCCTTTCCTGGCTAAAGAATCGGCAATGCGTTTACCTTTACTCCTGTCGTGCCCTTTACCTACCTCAGGATAATATTGTTATCTGCCGAGGCGTTAGCTAAATCTTGGTGGCACTCTAGTACTAGCTCCTATATAACACGATGCTAACAAATCTATAAAAGTTGTGAATATTTAGAGCATTTATTTATTTGTTCAGTACAGACAGGCAAGACTCGTTACCTCAACCTTTTGTCTTTTTGTGCCCTTTGCTGTACTATTTATAAGAAGAGCCTAGTTAATATTATCAGTATTATCATAAGATCCTTCTTGGAGAAATTTTACCCTACGCTAGACCGAGTGTCTCCAGTTTGTCAGTTTTGGAATTATCTCAGTAATGAAAACCCGAAATGTTTCTCCAAATGGGCCGTAATTTGTAAATCACAAAGTGTATTAATTTATGTAGTATCATTGAATTTTTCAATAAATCATGACTAAATTTTTATTAAGTAAGTTTTGGTCTTCATAACCGTAATAAAAAAGCCCATCTCTATATCTTAAAATTGTCCACCTACCTATATTTACCGAAGGTATTCAAGTATTATTTCACCTGCTGGCTACCTGAGGCCATGCACGATTGGTATTTATTAGACAAAACTGTAAAACCAATATATCTTTAAAAGCTGTGAAAACATCTATTATGTTAATCAAAGGGCCAATACCTTTAAATGCATTATGAAAACGCTGAATGTTGTTTATATAAAAAAAGATGGTGTCAGAAACATTTCAATGG
>CAJUYG010002199.1:0-12814 GCA_910591675.1 Galerucella calmariensis | reverse complement strand
AAAAAATTTGTTTATTGGGAAAAATCACGTCAAAATCTATGCAATCAACAATTTGTCTCTACCAGACAACCTATTTTTTTTCGCAACAAATGATTGTACAAGTTTAAACTTTGAAAACATATTTTGCATTTGAGATTATCATAATCCACGTCAAGAAAAGATGAAATTTCAAATCAAAACTAATTAGTGAATGAATGCACCAAGAGATATTGACCCAAATACCTAGATAACTAAGCGGTTCCAAATAACTTAAAATTCATTTTAAATTACCAAACATAATATTTGCCATATTAAAATCATTTTAATGCAAACCAATACCTACATAAATTAATTAATTACGTAATATATGTGAAATATATTTCTTTGAGAATTGCGCAATATTGTATAATCTTGTAATCAATCAAATATTTATTCATCTAATGGGTTCCGAAACTTCCTTAGATATTCATAAGTTGAAAGCAAAATAATACAAATCACTGAAAAGAATGACAATATAACTTAATACTATTTGATAAATTATTCGTATCATAAAAGTATAACTAAATTTTAATATTATAAAAATTAGTGTAATTATGAAAAATACATTTTTATTTTTCACAATCAATGGCGTAAATTTTGAAACCAATGAGCTAATGCTTTCGATAGAACTTTTTCAATATGATTTATTACCAAACAATATAATTAAATGTAATTTGGACTAAAGCACTAATAACGAATTTGAAAATTATACAAATTTAAATATATAATTGCTTGTTATGTAACTCAAGGTGTTCCTTTCCTATCATTTGGAAGAGTTATTTTGTTTCTCTTGGCCAAACAAAATTTAATCATTATAATACAGTGCATTTCAATGAAAACTATCCACCCCACATAATTTTGGAAAATCATATAAGGGGGGGTCTTTTTGCTCATATGTATAACTTTAACTCCCCCTTTGGTCACCTCCCCCCTTTTTTTGTTTGTTAGCTTTAAAGAGAGAGCTACAAATTTGGCAACATTATCTCCAGCAGATACCTACAAATGTATCAGCCAAAATTGCAAACCATTCCACCGCTGTTTTGAGTTGGTGGATAAATTTGAAGATTTACAAAATGACAGCTGGATCTCAACAATTTGAAGAAATGGACGAATAAATAGAAATAAATTTAGAATGTTGTAATAATTATGTACTGACTACACTGTTAACAGCATCAGAAAGTGAAGAAATTTCAAGTGGTATCGATTGTCAGTTGTTAGATACAATGATGAATAATGTAAACGCAACAATAACTGCATTTTTTGATGTACAGCTGGTGAATCTTAACATGTCGGTGTTGACGTATGTCAACCAATGGAGAATAAATTATATAAAAAATTACCTTTTCCTACAAGTCTACAAGTTCCAGCGGGGTCACATTAAGTGAGTATTGTTTCACATTTGTTTAAATATTTAAAGAGTGAAATTCTTGTAGTACTTTGCGACCTTACGAAAAAATTATTTGTTTGTTTTCAATGTATGTACCCAGGGTATTTGATTTTAATTTTAATGCCAAAAGCTATATAGAAAAAAATTAGTGCTGGTCTCAATTTTGTTTCTTTCATATAGTGGATAAAATGTACAGAGTATATTTAATGTTAACGAATGTAAAATTAAATTAGCATTATTATTAAATTTATAAAATTTAAAAAACCGTTTTCCACGTGACAAAGTGTCGATAAAGAGACGTTCCTTCGTATTATGTCATTAGTTTGCTGCTGCTGTCAATCACTATGTTTCGCTGCTGTAATATATTTACTGTAATTGACACATTTCGTTAAAGTTTATTGCAAATTGATTATCTATTATGTGCTTCTTCTACTAATTTTACTTTTATTTAGAGTTGTATAACTTCATCTGTGAGTTTCAGTTGTGTTTTGAATTGTGCTTGCTCATTTACTTTTCTTTAAATGTAAAATTTTACGAGTGGACGAGAAAAACAGTTATTGATTATTAATAAATATAAATATTGTTTTTCTACGACCGTGCGTTTTAACCCACTAGTGCGGGAAAGTAAAATTATGCAAATTTTGACCTTATTAGGTAGTTTTTCACTCCAAGTTATAACTATTGTTACGACAGGTAAATAAATATTTACGAATTAGTCCATCAGATAAAATCTACATATTTTATAGCCTTTTGTTGCATTTTTAATTTTTTGGAAATATAAAATGATGAAGATATTTTGATATAACCCTGTACATTCTTTAAAGTAGTGTCACAAAACAACTATCAAACCACCCGGGTTTGATATAAGGCAAATATATCAGATAAAATTCTTCCATGACTTAAAACCATTGTCGTCACCTTCATCGTCATCTTTATGTGACCTGCAACCGATGCCATCCTCATCGACGTTATCTACTTACCAGTTAACACCAAATAACTCCACTGGACCGGCAATTTTAAGTAATTTACAGAATGCATCAAATAATGTGTGTTGAAATAAAATAACTTTTGTAAAATGGGTTGGTATACTTTTTTGTATATACGGTCGTAGAGAAAATAATGCGTAAAGTGTCTTTCCCGCCATTGACCGCTTGCCCGAACTCCGCTCCGCGTCGTTCGGGTCAACTGCAGTCGCATGCGGGAAAGTATCACTTTCCGCACTTGTTAGGAAAATAACTATTTTAAAAGGTTCTGAAAAGTGGTGAGAGGCGATGGATTTGAACAACCAGAAAGTGCAAATCATGTGTAAATTATTTTTTCTCCTATTTTTTGGGAATCAAACGACAATAATGTTTTTTATTTTTTATTTCGACGTTTCGGTAGCGTTCCAGCTATCGTTGTCAAGATTAACTAGTAATAAAATAATTTTTGGTCCCTATCTGACAACGAAAAAAATATTACAACTAGACAATCAATAATATTTTGAAGTTTAAGACTAGGTACAAAACTTTGTTGTCAAATTTTATTAAGGTCCATTCATAGTAGATCACATCTCTGGTAAAATGTGAAATAAAATATTTTATCGCCAACCGTAAGTAAAGCCGTCAATTATCAGATTGATTTCCGGAAGTAAACAAACAGTTTACCTTGCTTTACTTTATCTGCCGCATTTGCGGCAGGTAAAGTGACATATGCACCAGGTAAAGTATTTTGACTTTGACAGTACTCGAAAATCATCTGTCAGTGTCACGCTTCTCCCTATTACGGCTCCATAATAGTTTTCTTGCGATTTATTCAATAACAAATTATTGTTGGAGCTCCTTTGACTTTAGGAATCAACTTTTATTATGCTTCAGAGTGTACCTTCACTTTAAATATACCAAATAATAACTAGATTTTTTCTATATTTGATGTTTACTTTGTCAAAATAAAATGCAATGAAATATACCTCAGTTTTTTATATCCTGAATTCTGAGCAATTGGCGATAAAATTTTGTATGCACTACGTCTGTAAAGTGTCTTTATCGGACTCGCCTGTTATTCGCCTCGCTTCGCTCGTCTCATAATTTCAGACTCGTCCGATAAAGAATCACTTTACTGCCTTGGTACATAAATAACTATTATCGCCAACCGTCAGTAAAGCCGTCAATTATCAGATTGATTTCCGGAAGTAAGCAAACGGTTTACCTCCCTTTACTTTATCTGCCGTATTTGCGGATTCCATTTCTAGTAGACTATCATATCGTTTAGAATGTCATAAAATAATAGTATATTCTTCAACGAGTGCAGAATGATGGCTATTATTCACGCGGATGAAGTTTCCAAAACAAGGGAACGCAGCGAGTGAGTTTTGGAATCATCCAAGTAAAAGACTATACTTTCTCCACGACTAAAAAGAAAAAACTTCCAGTGAGGATCGAACCTCGATTGTCCGCGCCATAGTCTACCACCACTAGGCTATAGAACAAATTTATAAAAATGTAAAGAGTAAATATATATACGTAACTCATATTTTTAATCGGAACCCTTACATTTATAAATGAAATCAATTCCGGGAGATGTACATATTCACTATCGCTACTGTTGTCAATTTTTTTCTTTTATAATACGTAAAATTATGATTTTATAATTATTTTGATATTTCAAACGATGCGTTGACAGAAGCGATTTGCGTTCTTAGGTATTTGACGTTTTAAAGAGACGATTTGATTTATTCATTTGTCCACGACCACCTAATAATAAGTCAATATTTTACCTCCTAACTAAAGGTATATGCTACCCATATATCAACTGTCGTGAATTATGGTTCATAATACACTGTAGTGTATTATGGTTCATAATTCACGACTAGAGATGGGGGTACAATATGAAATAAACTTTTAAATTTGTGTATTTTGTTCAGGAAATTTGTTTCTACATATATCGTATCTATAAAATATTGTAATTTTTAGTATTGATACTTTTCATAACGATATTTTCTAATATTAAGTATTTTAAAACAATATATTTATAACGGTACATTGTATTGATACTTTCTACAGTATCGCCCATCTCTATATATGTCAAATTATTTGAAGTAGCTGCCACAACATTTTGAGGTTAGTAATGACTTTTATTTATTAATAAATAAATTAAGTGTCGTGGACAAAGTATAGTATTCTACTCGCAATTTATGGCCATAATTCACTTGGGTGACTTGCGCCCCTCGCCTGCGGCTCGTTTAATAATATACTATTTAATTCATTTTAGCGTGAATTCTGATAATAATGGAATGTGATTGGCTAACGAGAGTGAATTCTTTTTATAATTCACTGGTGTGAAGAATTTATATCATTATGCAGCTAAATATGTAAAAATAATTTGTGCGTTATTATTTAGTCGTGGAGAAAATATTTTATTTCACATTTTACCAGAGATCCAAACTAATGGTTCAATAAAACTCAAAGTCCAAACCACAATAAATTTTATTATAGTCCCCAAAAGGACACATATGATGCAACTAGTTTCGGTACATTATTACCATCATCAGGCTACAATAGAAAGAAATGGTACACTTAATAAACAAAGATCATATGAAATTATCTTAGAATTTTTAAAGAAATTATTAAAACCAGAACTATAGCTGCGCGCAATTATTCTTCTTTCTCTTTCAAGTAGTTTTTCTAATATTTTCCTTGTCGTACTTTTGTAAATCGTATATCGCGAATAGAATTTTCGCAATCTGTACTTGTTTTCAACGACAACTGATTTTTTGGTTGAAACGAACCTATTAGTTTATTGTACTTTTTAAATTTCATAACACGATTTTAAAATCCAAGTCGGATATGTCAAGGTTAAGTATCGATGATTTTTTTTTAGTTGACAAATCTTATTAAACACATAAAGATACCAACTCTCTTCACGTTATGTTATTAACAATTTTATAACTTGAAAATTACTATACCTTATTCTTGTTTGATTTTAACATTAATTGGCCGCACCTGTTAAGTGGTGCCAAAAAAAGTCCAGTTTTATACATTAGGAACATTTTATAATGAAAATGAAACTTATATTAGTTAAAATACAGGGTGCTTCGAAAAATTGGACTCTCCTAAAATAAAATTTGATTATTTCACTCCATACATACTGTAATATACCTTTGAAATATGATTAATTTTCCACCACTACATATTATAAAAACTACTTTTTTAATTTTTTTTGAGCAGGTTTACAAACAAAAAAAACAGGCATATATAGGGTGTTTTATTAAGTATTGTCCATATAGTAGCTGGAGAAACCTTAGCTCGAATTATGAAGATTTAAGACATAAACACTTAAGTAGAATATTCCTCCTAACCGAGATATGGGGTATTTCATTTAAATATTTTAAATGATTTTATCCCATAGTTTTGACATTTCTCATAATTTTTGTTTATACTTGGCCAAAAGTTTACACATATTAGGTTATTTTAAACAGTGGAAGAAAATAGTTTTCCATTATAACCAGAGGCGTGCGTGGAGGATGGATATTTTCTTCTATCCCCCTACAATCTACG
This sequence comes from Galerucella calmariensis, assembly GCA_910591675.1. Classification (NCBI taxonomy): domain Eukaryota; kingdom Metazoa; phylum Arthropoda; class Insecta; order Coleoptera; family Chrysomelidae; genus Galerucella; species Galerucella calmariensis. The sequence continues at coordinate 6,874 of CAJUYG010002199.1, read as the reverse complement.
CCACTGTCGTAATAATCGTTTCAACATGTTTTTATGATTCTTCGTCACTTTCTACGTAAATATCATCCTCTGTTCGAGTTATTTGCATTTAAAGGTAATGTTATTTCACATGAATGAATAATTTAATCACTTTAATAACAAAATTTCTTAATTCTAATCGTAAATCCACAGTAGTCAATTTTTAAATTTGAAAATATAAATATAAATAAAATATAAATTTATGAATAAAATAGTATTTTTTAATATGAAATCTCATTGATATTGATACGTAATTTATTTTAATTTGAAATTAATTATTATGACAAACCATATATAAATGATATAACTTTATTTAAAATTATTTATTATGATAATCTCTGTATGTAAATTAATATGGATAAGTTTTATTTATGAATAAACCCTAAAGATGGAATTCACAAATTTACATATTCACCGAATTGTTCAATATAATTTTCCCATCGTTAACTGAAGATATTTATATATTTTAATTCTGAATACTAATATCTACGTTTTCAAATTTAATAGATTTCATAGACTGGTAAGCCGTTTTTACCATCGAGTTTAATGTGAAATACAAGTACTGCAAGCACCAAACGTGATGGCGAGCGATCGCGCAGGTATAGACTCTCCCAACTAAATTACTATAGGGCATGTCCACGTGACGTCACAAACTATTTTGACAAGACTAAGGTGGTAAATTCAAAGAGACTAGCATTGACAACATACTTGCATTTTGCAAGAGTGTTGGCTTTAGTTCACATCTCTCTGAAGCAGCCTAAGCATAGCTTAAGTACGAATCGGGGGGAAAGGGATACAATGGCGAAAGCTAAGTGTCCCTGAGCATTGCACCCCGAATGACTTGTAATAATAATAATAATAATAGGTGGTAAAACAATAAACAAAGCGTTCAGAACACGTGGTACTTAATAGTGAGGTTATGCTGATTTATAATGGTAGATCGTGTTTGATTTTAGTTGATTTTGCTTCAGTGTACTTTTAAAGTTATTTTAATGTTGAGCTTGCATATTTAATAATATATAATATGGGTTAATAGTTGTTTGTTGTTTGATAATTTTTTATCATGTCTATTGTTTATTGTTTTACCACCCAAGTATTGTCAATGTCAACTGTCGTGGACATGCCCTATTGGATTACGATAAGCCGCTTGCCGGTTAGAGTCGTACCTATACCACAAAAATTATTCAGACAATGCCAAACGCCAACAGAATTGGAGCACAACTCCTATGTTGTCAGCAGTGACTACTGTTTTAACTGTCATCTGAAGTTTGGCCGCAAGAACTATAAAATTCAGCGGGAATTTTAAATATACAATTGATGGAGAATTCTATCTTTTTAAAAAATGAATCGACTGTTTACCTAAAGAGCACAAAATTCAGCTGCTTATAAAAATATATAAATTATAACTGATAATATTTCGCTAAATCTTGCATCAGAGCTGAACATAAGAGAATATTTGGCAAACTCTTGTTGATGCAAGATTTGGTGAAATACTATAATTTATATGTTTTCATGAAAGCTGCATTTTGTGTTCTTTTGGTGAAAAGTCAATTTATTTCTAAAAAACTTGTGCAGCAGAGTAAAAGTTAAAGCAACATAATGCAACATTTTTGCAGAAGGTAAAGTTTGCAATATATAATTTGTGTGTCTAGGAAAAAGTATATGGTGAACGACGAATACTTTAAATAAAAAGACTTTGGAGAATTAAATATTTATTTAGTGATAATAACATTTTTAACACACATACCTAGACATAACACACAACATACTACCTAACTAGATTATTTCCCAATATTCTGCTATTTTCATTCCTAAAATATAAGTATTTTGTGTTATTTTTTATCCATGTGGTCTAGCATCTAGTTCTAAACAATTCAACAACTCATTTCTATAGTGTCTTTTCCTTTAAAAGCGTTTTTTTTAGAACAAAATTTGATATAGCTGCTTCCATTATTGGATCAACAAATGTTGAATCCTTGTTAGTATTCATGAATTTTGGAAATTCCATATCATCTCCTCTTGAAATAGTATTAGGTTACTTTTTTATACCATAAAAAGAGAATCCTAATTATTAATTACCTAACCTATAAACTTGCACCTAATATTAAATTTAGGTAATTACCTGGAATGAATAAAGTGAGAACAGCTTTTCTTTTCAGCCTCTTTTTCCTGGTACTTTACAGTCATCACTAAAGTGTCTAACACAAACACGGGAATGGACTCATTTACATATTTTTTATTTATTTTACCATTAGGAAGAGCATATCATTTTGCAAAAAATTAGATGTCAGCGAGACTCCTTATTCGCCTAAAAAAAATTATAAGCATCAAACAGCGCTCCTCTCCGAATTTCAGGCGTGACGTCATCGCATATGAAATCCGTTCCAGAGAGCGGATACCGCGCCGATCGGTTTTCGGTTAGATGACTACTTAGCTAGTAACAGTATTTTGCTTGCTTATATGCCTATGATTATACGTTTATTTAGCGAACTCTAAACAGTGTTGTGTTTGTGAAATAAGAACGTTTAGAAATAATTTAAACTATTTGACACAATGGACCAGAACCAGAGTAAAAAAAGCTATAAATATAGTGCGGTTCCAGAATGTAAAAGGATTACGATTAAAACAACTAACAAAACATTTATTTCTATTAATAAGGATGCAAAAAAACGTAAGCAATGGCAGAACATACTTTGTTTGTGTATTTTTAAGATTTCATTTTTCTTCAATCAGAATCGTTATAAATTACCTTATAAAATACGTTGTGAATCCATATTGAGAAGGTATTGAAAACCACACGCTTGTTTTAATCTAATTTTTTTAAATACGTAGATAATATTGTTCTTATAGCTTTGTGGTGTTATTAATGTTCAAAATTATTGAATAAAATAATGGGTCAGCTCTTTACAAATTAAATTGTATTAAATACTGCTTTGTCCAAAAAACAGGTAATCAACATCAACAAAACTGGCGTATACTATGAGTTTTAAAAGAAATTATTTCATTTGATTCAAAGTCCGGATCAACTCTAACAAATATCTCTTTTTTACCAGTGAGGTGCATGTGCATTTGAATCTGATGTAAACATTTGGAACTAATATTACCTACTTCATTAAAATAAGTTCTTGTTCTTCTCAACATTGGTGAATTAATTTTCACTTCACATTCATCATAAATAGCATTTGGAGAAGCTCCTTTAATTGGGCAGTCTGCAGTTGAAAAAATTGCAATTTTTTACTGAGTAACCTATAGCGTTATCTCCGCAACTTTGTCCACCAGACCAGGAATAAGATAAAACATCTGGAATCACCTTGTATATCATTTGAGAGAGCATGTATCTATGAAAATATTGACATTTTTAATCATTCTGGCTGGAAAACAGACAAAAACGATGTGTCACATAGTATAAAATTATAATTTAATAAACTCGTTTTTTTATTGAAAAACTCCATAATCATTAGCAAGTCCACTTCTGGAAGATTTAATGAGTCTGCTTTTTCAAAATTAGGTCCATACATTTTATTTTATTAACACAAAATTTTGTAAGTTATTCAAAACAAATAAATTCTACGCGAGGCACGTTACAGTCAGAAGCGTAATGTTTGCTTTCATATGCGATGACGTCACAGTCATAGTCTTCGCCCCGCTACGATAGGCTTGTTTAATTGGTTGTATTAGGAGAACGACATATTCTATTGACATGGAATTTTCAGAAGCATTTATTGATCCGTAGTACTTTGTTTTACGACAGTTGAAAATGATTTAAAAATTTTAGTAAACGAGCCCATTTTGGTATATTTGTTTTGAATGCATGCAGTGTAACATTATTAATATTTCTCAGCCAGGAGTCAAATACTTCAGGTTCACGTTTTGTCTCAGCAACAACAAAGTTTTTTACGTGGTTTGTTTATTCTTCCCTCCATTTTGACATCTTGACATTACGATTGTCGATGATCAGTGCCCTCTGCAGTTTGGCCGCATCGTAACTTAAAACATTCTCTCCAATCCCAGTTACAATTCTAGGTTGAAGTATTTTATGCTAATGATATACCTCTGTACAGAGGATTTATATGTCATGCAAGAGCTGTAGTGGGGGGTAACATTGAAAATGAGTTTGTGCGCATGGGGGCGGGCTCGCCATCACGTTTAGTGCTTGCAGTAGAATAAGGCTGTTGCCCAAAACCAAACTTGCTACTACCTTCATCACTAATGTTGTTTTTCCACCTTTTTATCAATTTTAACCCCCGCTTATCAACCCTGAGTATCGCTTGGATTTGTATGCCCTGTTTTTTTCATGATAAACATATAGTAGCAGTATGCCTAAACTTGTTTATCCTGGAATTTATAGCAAATTGTATTTTAAATCGCCCTGTAGTCTAGTTTGGACATATAAAAATATTGTTTGTTATTAGTCTCCAGTTTGCTTGGAAATAAAACTCAATTGAAGCAATATTTTTGTGCTTTGTCATATTAACATAAAGATACTACAGAAAGAGGCAACAAGCCAGCCAGGAACTCGTCAGCATGTAAGAGACAGATAGGAAGTAGCAGGTTTAGGCGGTCTTTCTCTAATAGCGTCTATGCAACACAGACAAATGCAGAAAAAACATCTGATCGTCTGTCTCTTCACCAGAGGTCAGTCGGATATTCACACTTACACAGAGCCCTGTGGTTTGTTGCCTCTATCTGTAGTATCTCTATGCATATTTACGTCTCTTCGAATATCATGTATGAGCAACGAACATTAACAAGACAAGAAGGATCACTTTAAGCTCCTCCCCTCGTTATGCCTATCTCGCTCGAATATCGGATGCTACTGTGTATAGAGAAATATGTAAATATGTAAAGAAATATACCATTTGTCTTTTTGAGTGAGCGAATTTTCCTTTAGAAATAAAATAAACATTTACGTACTTAGTGTTTTGTGTTTGGTTCTGCAAACAGAATGATGGAAAGGCAACATACGTGGAAAAATGTATAAACAATACTATGCACTTTCTAAATGGCTGGAAAATTACTATTACCTCTGCTCTGTCTTTATGGGAAACCTTAAAATGCAGGAATTATTCATTTCTTTTAATAAGGAACCTTAATCAGGATTGCATTGACATTTTTTTTGGTCTGGTAAGAAATTGTTACGGAAACTCGAGAAATCCAACCCCAATTCAATTTCGTAGTGCATTCAAGAAATTATTTTCTCTAAAATATTTTAATGAGGTTGAATGTGCCAATTGTATTAGAGATATTAATACAGTTTTGCTCAATGTAACTCCTGATATGCTAGAAGAATATAAAGATATCGATGTACGTATATTGACAAATAATAGCTCTTTAACAGTTTTCACATGCGACTAAAGAAATCTTTTAAGTACGGATGGCAATGCTATAGTTTATATTTCTGGCTATCTATTAAGGAAATGTTTGCTGCAACACTCTTGTAGTGCTTGCACAAAGTATAATGATGAAAAGACCTTACCAAAAGAAGCAGCTGTATTTTTAGGGCATAAAGCATATTCGACTTCTAAAAATTATGGAGGTCTGAATGTACCTCATAGCAATATTGCAGAATATGTTTAACAACTAGAAATAATCTTTGTTGAAAATTTTAATAAAATTAGTTGTCACCAGAACGTTGGAGCGACCCTTAGAAAATTATATGAAAATTTACTGTTTACACATCCTTGTAAAGAGTTTCCTCATAAATATTTTTTAAACCTATCTATTAGGCTGCGGATTTATTTTACAATTAAATTTGCGAACCAGGATATAAAAAATAGATATTCTTCGAAACAATCAATGAAACCTAACATAAAATTAAATATCTTAAAACGGCATAGTTAATATGAAAGACTGTCAAAATTCATAGATTTCAACTCATTTGGTTTCGAATCGCGATAATTATTTTTCCCAGTACCCGTATTTTACTGTTAGGTAAGTTGGTACTCTTCGATGGCCTCGGATTTGAAACAACCTGTAATGACCTGTATACATTTTATATAAGAATACCTATTTAAGTTGACATTTGCAAACATTTTATTGTTAATTTTTATACCAACTACTCTCATCTGTAACTTACTACATTATTACTTTTTGATGTAACTTTCATTTTTCCCTTAATTTTTGCTACCAGTTCTTTTTATAATTATGTTTAGATTCACCAATTAAATATCGTGACGATATTCCCTTTTTTATTTCAATTCCCACTAAGCGGAATAGGTTACAATAACAATTATTATCACCACCACAATCACCCTGGTAAGTGAACGTTTATTCGTTTTAATCGCTAGCGGTTTGCATCAACCTCGTATAAGCACGTGCACGGCTCCAGGAATTTGTCGAAATCGTCGGCGCGCTTGTGTAAGCTGGACATGAAAGTTCCGACGGAGAGTGACCCTTCTTGTCTTGTTAATGTTCGTTGGTATGAGTAAGACTTGTCAATTAGTGGAATATTCCACTTGAAGTTCTTTAACTTCGCTCTCCGTATATCGTTTCTGCACAATTTAGGAAAATTTGTTTATTAACTCTCCCACTTCACAGTCCTTGTAATTAGTCCCCTTTCTAGCATTATCTTAATAATTGTTCTTTATTTTTCAGTCAAGTTTAAGTTGGTTCAGTACTGGCGCGTTAATGTAGATTGTCGGTAGGTACTACCTCTACTGGTGTTTCTGTGGTAATCCAATACTTCGTTCATCGTTTAGTTTACTACTATTAGTTGATACTTCTTAGGGAATGGTATTTGTCTGTTAGATTTCGATATTGTGGCTAGTGTCGTGGAGTTTTTAAATTTTATATATTTATCAAAGTAAGTAAAAAGAAATTCATGACTGTGAAAAATTATTTTAAATTGATTAAAATT
>CAJUYG010002198.1:25606-62887 GCA_910591675.1 Galerucella calmariensis | reverse complement strand
TTTCTTTTGGTTCAAGATAAGTGCTCCAAAATTAATATTAACTTCGAGTTAGATCCTAATGAAGTGGGTGATTGCGTTGCGTTCGAACTATTCGAAAATAGACCAAATGACATGAGATTGGAGAAGTACGCTGATTATCTAATCGAGAATTATGTTGATGAAGAATCTCTTCTTCCACCGACAATATGGGCCAAAAATTCGTCTGATCTCACGCGAACAACAAACGCTTGCGAAGCTTTTCACAGAACTTTTAACGATTCATTTCACAAAGAACATCCAAATATAATAACATTTCTTGAGAAATTAAATGAATTCCAAATCGAAACTTATATCAAGTTGCAAAGTTGTCATTTGAAACATTATGTAAGAGACTCTAAAATTAGAAATCGTCAAAAATTTATTGAAAACCTTATAGAAAAATACAAAAACTCTGAAATAGATAGAACTCATTTTTTAACATGTATTTCATTTAAATGTGTAAAATTTTGAAATTCTCATTTGTGTAAAAATTATTTATATATTCATGCCATAGAGTTGAAATTAAAACCTTTAAACTATTTTCATGTTTTGATTTTATTTCTTCTTCGAACCGAAAGTATATACCTGATTGCGGGGACGAAATTACTTGTAGGCCCCACACATTATTTTCTAATGGTAAGCACTGGTTTATTAGCACACCAGAGGAATCATTTTTCCATGTTATAAAAATGTTGAGACTGATGAGAACAGCTAGTCTCTTTGTCTGAATAGTGCAAATAAGAGCACAATAATTATTCAAAAGGCTGAGGTGCTAAGGACTTGGAATGTGAGAGCACAATTAGTCAAAACGCTGAGGTGCCGAGGACTTGAAACCTTGACTGGATGTACTGATTGAATCTATCAAGGGTATTTAATAGTTATTTTCCTAACAAGTGCGGAAAGTGATACTTTCCCGCACGCGACTGAAGTTGACCCGAACGACGCGAAGCGGAGTTCGAGCAAGCGGTCAAGGGCGGGAAATACACTTTACGCATGAGTTAGGAACATTATTTTTTCTTCGACCGTACCTATATACAAAAAAGTATACCAACCCATTTTTCAAAAGTTATTTTATTTCAACATACATATACAAAACTTCAACCAAAAACTATTATTATTATTATAAATATTGATGAGGAATGCATCGGTTGCAAGTCACATAAAGATGACGATCACGGTGACGGCAACGGTTTCAAGTCATTTGTAGATGAAAGAATTTTATTTGATATATTTTTCTTATATAAACCCGGGTGGTTTGATAGTTGTTTTATGACACTACTTTGAAGAATGTACAGGGTTATATCAAAATATCTTCATTATTTTATATTTTCAAAAAATTAAAAATACAACAAATAGCTAGAAAAGAGTTAGATTTTATTTGATGGACTATTTCGTAAATATTTATTCACCTGTTGTATCAATAGTCATAACTTTCGAATTAAAAAACTATCTAATAAGGTCAAAATTTGCATAATTTTACTTTCCCGCACTAGTGACACTTTCAAAACTAAAATACGTGCGGGAAAGTGGGTTAAAACGCATGGTTGTAGAAAAAGAGCATAACGATTTTCAAGTGGCTTCAAAACAGGTATAGATAATATAACGCTTCAAGTAGTTGAAAATGAACATCACGTGGCGTAAGCAAGCAGCTGTCTATTCGAAAATATTCTATAATACTTTGAAGGGCGTTCGACATATAAGTATCGACTATTAATGATTAATAGCAATTATATCTGTTTTGTATGGGTTCTAAGTACCCGCAAAAAGCGGTAAAATAGTTACGGCACCTCATAGTTTTATATTTTTTATTAGTAAAGTTTAGTTTTTTTTCGAAGTTGATTTCAGATACCTAGCTGATTCACATTTTATAAATATTTTCTAATTATGTGGAAGAATGTTAAAATCTCTCTGTACTTAAATGGCGTCTGGGATCTGTGGTCTAGGACTCTGGTGTATAGGATACAGTTTGTTTTGTTGATAAAAGTGTAGGATTAGTTATTGTGAATGAAATGAAATAATAGTACTGTAATAGTGTATTACGTAACGTGTGTGGTAAGAAGCATTTTACGCACGAATGGAAAAATTACGTGAGTTCGTAAAATGCTTTACAACACGAGTTACGTACCATACTTTACCTACGACCTACTTATACTTGTATTTATAAAAAGCATAAGAAATAACAGTTAAATAAGTAGAGGTGCTTGGTAAACTCCATCTCTATTACTCTATTACCAATGAAAGAAGCATATTGAAGGACTAACGTTTAATCATCATCAATATATTGTTGATAATCAAAAGTCCATTTTTCAATTATAATCAATACATACTTTTAGCCCTTTGGGCTTTTCATAGTTCTACGTGGCCATATTGAATGTTTTCAACTTAGTAGATTTTGAATAAAATGACGACGTCTATTGACAGTTGCTAAGATGTTGCTAGGGAAGCCGTGCGATTTACTTTACAGCTGTGCGTTGTTTTTACAGTGCGTAATAGACATCATTACATTGATACCAACTGTGTGTTATTGACAGATTACAGGGGGGGTCGTAGGTAAAGAATCTTACGTTCACCGTCAATTCAATATTAAAGTAACAAATTTCACTTACAGGAAATCTGCAAGGTAATACATTTTTATTTTTTTCAGGTAAGTTTTTCCTGCATCTACTCTAAAGTAAAGGTTCGTATACACTACTATTCTATAACTTATCATTTTTACAAACACATCTTTTCAAATTTCTTATTCACGAATGTTTTTTTTTAAATTCTTGAACAGCAAATTTTTTTCTACTTTTCTTTTTTCACTTTAGCTGTTTCTTTGAACAGTGGGTAATAATACTAATATTATATCCACAAATGAATCAATTATTGAAGGAAATCGTTAATGGTACTTCACTTTCTAATAATTCAGTAGCAGCTGAAAATTGTGAGCCGCTAAACAAGGGTTTAAAATGCTATGGATGTCCGGAAAGAGGGAAAAAAAGTGATCATCAATACTTGTCAACTATTTAAAAAATAATAAAAGCAAACGTTCATAAGTCTATTTTTATGAAGAATGTCAATCAATCGTTAATACTTGCGAAACATGCAAGCTAATCACGAATAGCCTATTATTTGCTTTTTGAAAATCCACTCTTTTAAAATAATTATTTATGTATCAAGGGCGTAAAATGCTGTTTACGCCTGAAATACATACAATATTTTATGTATTAATTAGCGTATTAATGATAGTTTATTAATAAATATGTTTTATTTTCTATTTTTCACCTTTTGTGAGTAGGTTATTGTCAATGTTTCAAGTTGGATAAATTTTATACCTCGATATTATTATAACTCACCCTGGATAACAATCTATCTATAGTTTAATAAAAATAAGTCTTATTGAAACTAATAAGATGATAAAACAATTTCGTAGCAACTTACAACAGAGCAAGGTAGAAATCCTAACATTTCTATAAGTAATTGTTCAAATTGTGTTATTAGTATAAAATTATAAGTGTGTGGATCTTATGTGTGCTTTTAAAGTTATCATTTCTTTATTAAACTCATATTTTGTTAATTGTACCAAATATTTCCATGATAATAAATAATAATAATAAAGTTTGTTTTACTAACTACATGTGCATTTTTGAAAGAAAAAAAAAGAGATTTACTTTACCGCACCCCGTCCGCGGGCGGTAAAGTGACACTTTACGCCCGCTAAACGTATTTATAATCTGGACTTTTTCGACCTTACTCAATTTGTTTTGCTGCATGATGCTACGATTTACACAATTGTTATCTTGTAATATTTCCCCATTGCTAGAAACTACCACCGCATAAGTATTTAGCGACACGTTGATTTCATTTTTCATTTGTACAACAGGTAATTATTCCCTTTTTTTCCTAGAATTCTCAACTATGTGCATTAGGTAATCATTTTATAACCAAAAAACCAAGAGTGACCAAGCCGAACTCTCCTTACGGAAAACCTGAATTTATCGAAGTTGAAGGTTATAAAATATAGGTTGTCAAAAATTTAATTGAACAATCCAGATCACCTGACCAAATATGGCCGTTCAGGGCAAACAATTTGGACAGCTGGCCAGTTTTACATTGTCTATTCCATGGGTTTTTTGCACCAAGAAGCAGGTTTTCAAATATTTGAATTTGGCTTTGTGCTGAAAGTAGAATTTACTTTAGTGAATGTAGTGTTTGCTTTAGAAGACAACGTAACACTTGAGTTGATTCTTTTGAATGTTACATTAACAATAACCTATAACTGAAAAAAAATAACCTGAGAAACCCTACAGCATGTAGATAAAGTTTACATAGATAAATCAGAATAACAGAACTAGATCAAGAGATAGTTAAAACTTTTGGCAGACCAATGATAGGTATAGTGTGAAGTAAATAATAAAATGATACCATTTTGATTGCGTGAATTCAAAAACTGTTCCCTACGGTATTACAGTCTGTTTAAAAAAGTTAATTTTTCAGGAATCCGTACCCAAAGGATGAAAAACCTATTACTGGGCCTCTGCTATCCATCTCTTGGTCTATTTGTCTGTCTGTATGTCTGTCCGTCTGTCACCAAGATGTATCCCATGAACCGTGATAGTTAGACAATTGAAATTTTCACAGATTAAGCAGCTCTGTGGCAGCTATAACAACAAATGCAGAAAAAAAATAGAATAAATATTTCATGGGGCTCCAAATCATGGCATCTTTTGACAATATGTAATGGAACTAAACTTACTCACCTTATCAGGTAGGCACAACTTAACCAAAAGTTGGTCCGAAATTCACCTTGGCAACTAAAAAGTTTTAATTGTTTATCATTATCAAGAAACAAGATAATCCTTTGAAGCCAAATAAAATCACCTACCTCCAAAACAAACACTCTTGTGCATACCAAATTTTTTTCGCCCTGGGACTCCATATTGATTTTTTTTGACAGGTCGTTGGATTGCCCAACTCAAACATAGGTTCTTTTTTGACTACCTATGACATTTGATAATCTTCAACTCTAATAATGTAAGCCGGTTTTATGCAAATGAGAAGACGTTAACCTCTCATTGGAACCAAGTAAATATCTCTGGAATTATTAGAGATATCAAAATGAAATTTGGAAAGTGTATACTACAGTAGATTACCTATTTGTTTTTATAGTTTTTAACAATTTTGAAATTCCGGTTTTACCGGAAGTAATGTAGATTTTAAAATACGCAATGGAACACCCTGTATATTATTTCAGTTTCTAATTAAACATTTTATTACGAATACGAAAATATCGGGTTCGATATTTTTCATTTCCTACCGAGATATTAACAGAAAAGTAACTAAGGAAAGGAAAAATCTAATAACCATTAAAGAAATAATCATAATTATTAACTGAAACTAAGTGATTTTCAAAACATTGAAACTTAACTAAACTAAAATAAATGTATTAGATGTTCAAACTGAGCACCGTTTACTTCTTGACAATAGGCAAGTCGGCTTGTAAATTCTCTAGTAACATTAGCTATTTCTTCTGGTGGAATTCTCTGGATCTCTTGAGTTATTGTTGCAGCTAATTCTTGCAAATTATTTGGTCCATCAACATAAACCTAAGACTTCAAATAATCCCACAGAAAATAGTCTAGTGGATTAAGGTCGGGACTTCGTGCAGGCCATTCATAAGTACCCCTTCTTCCAATCCATCTGTGATGAAATGTCGGTAGATATTGAAATAAAAAAAATCTAACCCGATATTTTTGTATTCGTAATAAAATGTTCCATCAGAAACTAAAATAATATTCAGGGTGTTCCATTGCAAATTTTAAAATCGACATTACTTCCGGTAAAACCGGAAGTTCAAAATTGTTAAAAAATATGAAAACAAATAGGCAATCTACTGTAGTATCCACCTTCCAAATTTCATTTTGATGTCTCTATTAATTCCAGAAATATTCATTTGGTTCCACACATTTGCCCATCACTGTATATAATTTTTGACAATGAAAATATTGAAGACAATGATGGTTTGTTTCACAGTTGATTTTCTTTGTCATTAGATATATTATATAACCTTTTCCGACATACGTACTCACTAACCAAATTTTATTCTGAATGAATAATGATCAGTTGGGGATATTATTTACAACACAAACTGAATCAAAGTAATTATTTGTCTATAGTACATGAATCACATTTTCTCTTTACACATTTTCAATATAGTTCAACATACTCATTATAGATAACTAAAATTCAAATATTTACATATTAAACTGACGACTGTTTATTTTATCTTGGTTTTGTATTCTTGGACCGAATAAAAAGATTTATGGATATAGTACCGAGTGGTCAAACAAACCGACCTGCTGCAGATCAGTAACTATCCATATTTTAACCTTAGGAAAAATATTCCTTTTTAAAGTAGCCAGTAGAAATATCTGGAAATAATTTTTAAGTTCGACAGCTAGCGAACGTATTCTATTAATAAAAATTTGGAAGCCAGTTTTTCATAAAATATGCCTCATAATATACTAGGTGTTACATAGTTAAATTGGGAAGAGGAAGGTTTCCTCCCTATTTTCCAGATAAATAACCTATAACTTTGATTTGGATCAACCGATTTTAATGATATTTTCCTCATTCGAAAAAGCGTGAATAAACAAGTTTTATCTATCACTATCCATTCTTGATTTTCATGAAAGGTAATATTCAGACAACGGTCTTCTTGACACGTAAAATCGGATTTCGTAAATAGTCACTACAGCGGACGCAAAGTACTTGACGTCAAAAATAGACGAATCTTCATCTGGAAATTAGTACGTAAAATGTCATTTTTCGTGAAGGCCGACAAAAAAAATTTCTAACTCTAGTCAGGAAAATAACTATTATTGTATTTAATAGTGATTCATAGTGATCATCAAAGGAAAACCTTTGTCATATTCTAGCATAAAATTTGAGAATCGATAAAACAAATGACAGAATTCTAAAAGTCCTCAAATTAAAACTCTACATAAAATAAAACATCAGGTGGCTATTCTCAAACAGTGAAATTCTCTCGCATGCGAGATTGTAGTTTTGCCAATCCAGAATTTACACCAAACTGACAAAACAGCAATTCGAGTTGAAAAAAACAGAACTGAAACTTTTTGCAAATTTTTAGAAGATTTTGTGGCAACTCAACAGTAACTGTTTTGTTTCTGGTTCCCCTATGGATGTCGGTAACTTCAAAGAGTTGCTTCGTTTATTGCAACTCAGTCGACTTGGTGTAAACTGGAGTTGTAGCAAGCTCATGTCATCAGTCCGGCAAGGTTATTTATTTATTTTCATCAAAAAAGAAGCTGCGTGTATGACATTCTCCTCTCTTTTCTAAATCACGTACCAACAACCAACCGCACTCGAGAAAAAAAGTCAGTAACCATGCTAATTTTTTTTAATAAATAATATAAAATAATGAACACCCATCTACTTTTTGAATTTAACTAAAGAAAACTGCAGCTGTTTCTCTGGTGTGAAACAAAAACTCAACAGCAACTAATTTTTGTCTGTTTTGTGTGAACAGTTTCATCGTTGAAAACAGTTGAGTTTTTGTTTTTTGAAACAGTAACAAAACAGCAGCTCAACTAGTCGGTTTGGTGTAAAACCGCTATTAGAAATATCATGTCTGATGAGGCAGTGTGGCTAGAGTTCCGCCGGCGAAATTATAAATTTAAAATTAGAATTTCGTCTTGGGACGGAAGTTTATATGACATATCTAGAAATCCGCCAAAAATGTTACGCAAGCGTGGCGGATTTCTGTATGTTTGGTATAAACTTTCGCCTCAAGACGGAATCATAAATTCAAATTCACAGTTCCGCCAGCGGTCCTCTAATCGCACTGTTTCATGTGAATTAAAGAGTTAGTACACATAACAGTAGAATTTGTGGTTAAAATAATCCAAAAGAAGTTAATCTGCATGAAAGATCTTTTTCTAATATTTTAGAAAACTTTCTCCACCCCAAGTTTACTGTCACTCTACTTTATGGAAGTACCACATTAAATACGAGTATTAAGGCTCCGTTATTAGCCACTACGGTAAAATAATGAACCTCAGCTTCCACTGAAAACCACAAGATGGGGAGAGGATATGGTTTTATCCAAAATTTGGATCATATATTCTCGGAACTGGTAATTTAGTTGACCAAATAAGTGGTCAATGGTTGATTACTATTATAATCTTGAATAAATACTTGATCAACCGTGTACCGGACAAATAATCACGTGTCGCTCCCCACTGATCCCCACTTCACATGCCAGTTTGTATCATTCGATACAATACCGAGTGATATGTTTATTGAGATGTTATAGTTTTCGATTTAATTTACCTACATTTCTTATCTGTTAACCAGAGGTAACGAGGCAACGAGGGTGAATTATTATCTGATTTGTTGTTGATACGTTGTGACCCTATTTATTATAAAATTTATATCTCTATTATTTTTCCGTCTTATTTCGATTATTTTTTATACAGTGTGGAAACCACTTATGGAATAAAATTCTTTATGTCATTATTTTAGAAAATTATAAAAAATGCCGAGATACGTCAACTTTTGAATTGAGTTGTGCGTTATGTAAACATAAATCACAGGGTGATTCACGTAAGTATGCCATAGTCGGTGTTGTTTTTTCAATGAAACACCCTGTATACATATTTGCATATTTTTGAAATCCTTTTAATGAACCGATTTCAACAAACTGAATAATGTATGGTCAATTATGAATTGTTCAGGGTGAAATTTTTATTTTTACAGTTATCAAACACATACATAAAATACCTGATGTATTTGATTTTAATACATTAAAATAAATGCTCAAAATGTTCTCCACCTAGTTGTTGGCAATAGCACAGTCTCCTATAGAACTCCTTAACTTCGTTTAAAGTTTTGAGGTGAAATATTCCGTATTTCTGTAGTTATCCTATCTTTGAGGTCTACAATGCTAGTTGGTTGTGTTGCATATACTTTGTTCTTGAGATAACCCCTCAGGAAAAAATCTAACGGCGTAAGGTCTGGCGATCTAGCTGGCCACTCGATAGTACCTTTTCGTCCAATCCATTTATTGGGGAAGATTTTACTTTTCCAGTATAAACTGTCAACACATCAACAACTGACAGAATAGAAAACAATCCAAATTATTTACCGATTTAAAACAATCCACATTATTTACCGATTTTGTGTAATTATTGGCGTTTTTAGGCAATTTTTAGGTATTTATGATAAAATTCATGGGCGTAGCAGGTTTTGTTTAATATACAAATACGTCTAATAATTAGTTAGTTTAGATTTTTGATAAATCCATATTTAGCTAATTTTAAAAAGTACCAATATTTCAAGTGTAATAAATTATTAATTTTAAAATTTCACCCTGTAAAATCCATAATTGACCATACATTATTTAGTTTTTTGGAATCGGTTCATTAAAAAGAAAACACCGACTATGGCATACTTGCGTGAGTCACCCTGTACATTTACATTTATGTTAACATAACGCACAACTCAATTCAAAAGTTGACGAGTCTCGGCATATTTTATAATTTTCTAAAATAATGACTTAAAGAATTTTATTCCATAAGTGGTTTCCACACTGTATATAAATTTTGTATGTCGCTTTTTTTTCCTCCGTGTGTACGTCATGTTTGTTTTACGTTTTTAAAACCACAGGTAACTCTATCCTATCCTAAACTGGAACGAAAACAAGAACACTGTTGCCAGCTACTGCCTAAATTATTTACCAGATCTTAGCCTAAATACCGAAAATATTAAAAAACCATGACAAATCCTTTAATTTTACTCAAACCTACAAAAACAAACAACATTCAATTGAATAAATCAATATAAATAAATGAAATCACTTTTAAACATCTAACTTAGCTTAATGTGATTTATTATTATAAAGAGAAGATATAATGCGAGATCTTTGATTGTCTATATGAAAAACGCTTTGAAGTCGTTCGTGTATAACTAATACTTTCGCTATTAAAAGTTAACAAGCCAATATTATTGCATTACACACGTTGTACCAGTGTACATTTAGATTATCGAGAGTACGAAATCTGATACAATTGTACCCGCTCTGGCAACACTGGATTGGAAAATTAGAGTCTCATATCGGAAACTATCAGTGCTGCCAGATGTAACATAATTATTGAATTGTAACATAATTTTCTCCCAAACTAAAGTTGAAATTTCACTTGTACCATAATCGATAACTGTAACATAATTTTACTGAGGCAAACTAATATTAATTTTTTAAATAAAACGCTAATCTATATTTTTTAAGTGAAATAACATGGGACATAAATAGGTATAATCACAACACAATGTCTTCAAATAATATTTATCAAAAGGACGATGAAGACGATGTCGAAGTTTGCTTTGAATAGGTTTTTTTTATCTTCATGATTTTTTTGACTGTGATTTTTTTCGAGATGTTACGTTGGGTTAATGTTTAGAAGAGTAAATGAGTAGAATGTATGTTTTTGTTTCTTTTTTTATATATTTTATCACATAATTAATGTTTTTAAGTTTTTATATTTTACCAGAAACATTTTATTATTAATAAAATGAATTTCAAAAAATTCGTGCATAATATTTTCTTATTAGGGCCCTTGTTTTAAATTATTCTGTGTGTAACATAATTTTCTGAAAAATCCGATAATTTTGTCAACGCTGCTCGATAATTTCTTACCTCACGTCTGGCAGCACTGGAAACTATCCTCTCGATATATACCTATCACTCGAATGATACTGATTCAGTCAGCTCCCTCTGATGCCAAATCGGTTCAACCAAATAAAACAGAGTTTTTGGCTACCATATTTGAATTACGGCGCTAATTATGCCGCTTTTATTTCATTCAGTTCTTGATAAAATAACAATATTTTCGCTGCATTGTCACACATTTGTCTATAAAATACTGTTATGAAGGATGTATCACCTTTATATCATTTCAATCTTCATTGCCCAAAATTGGGGATATTTGACAACGTCTGTTGAATTTATTACTAACAAGAAACCCATATAAATTATGATGCACACTACCTTAACAGTTTGGCAATCGATATAACACCTTATGTCTCATCTAAAATTATTAATAAAAATTAACTGAATGAAAAACGTAAGCCATGTTTTTACGGTCATATTTTCATTCAATAACGGGCCCTTAAAGTTTACTTTTTATGAAACTATTTGAAAAAATGTGGATCGTTGAAGTTTCTCAAGACTTTATACTACGGTTGAGTGGAATGTCGCCTTCGGTATGGCATACTTGTTTTGGGGGTGGTGCCTTAAAAACTCACATGCATCCCTCATGAGTACTTCAAAAGAGATTTTTTAAGAGAATGCTACATAAACATTACACCTATTCATTTGACCTTTTATACAAAGAAGCCAAGATATTAGATTTGCATCAACTATATTTCTTATGTGTAAGCACAAAATATCACACCACAAGAAATTTGACTTATACCTGAATATAGATACGAAATTAGACGAATACATTATTTTACTGCTCCTGGAATGACTATTTTTTATGAAGATCCTTCATGTTTTCACGAGTGTTTTTAACACCGAGAATATACAAATGACTGTTCCCAACCATTTAATACATGAATTTCTGGCTTAATTCAAATGGAACACCCTGTATCTGTTGGGTCTGTTAAACGTGGGAATGTATTACCTTTCAGTTGGTATTAGGGTTGTCTATATCTAACTCTGATAGTTCTCGAGAAATTTCAAATTTGTTTTTTAATATTCAATTATTTGCTGACATCTAGTTACCTATGACATGATTCTCCGATGGAAAGTTTTTAAAAATTTAAAATTTGTTATTTTGACATATGATTTATTATTGATAAATTAAAGATCTCTTAAATCAGAATTCCATTTTCAATCATTAACTTTGCAATAAGATTAGTAAAAAAACTTAACGCTAACTGGAAGAAAATTTCGTAAATTTTCACGTAACAAACTACCCGAACTTTTAGATGAAGTTTCACTATCTACAGGACAAAAAATGTGGCTGCAGTTAGATGGTTGGTCTGTTGATCACAGTATAATTGTCCGGCGTTACCTGAACAATATTTTTTCACAAAAATGGAATGGGCGAGGGGTCCTTATCTTTGGCCGCCAAGGTTCCCATGCTTGACGCCATTAGACTATTTTCTTTGGAGTTACATAAAAAGTATTGTCTACAATACAAAGCCAACCACTCCTGAGAGCGTTTCAAACAGTAACACCAGTAATGTTGAAGAAAGTGAACAATAAATTTTTTTTAAAGAGGGTTCAAATTTGTATCCAACAAGATGGGCGTCACTTTGAACACCTTCTTTGAATTTTTTGTACCTAGTTATTTTTTTATAATTTTGAAGCTTATTGTATCTGTATGTCCAAAAATAGTGTACTTATCATTAATAAAATTCTGATTTAAGAGACCTTTAATTTATCAATAATAAATCATACAACAAAGCACTTCTTGTCAAAATAACAAATTTTAAATTTTTAAAAACTTTCCATCGGAGAATCATGTCATATGTACCTAACTAGATGTCAGCAAATAATTGAATATTAAAAAAACAAACTCAAAATTTCTCGAGAACTATCAGAGTTAGATATAGGCAACCCTAATACCAACTGAAAGGTAATACATTCCCACGTTTAACAGACCCAACAGATACAGGGTGTTCCATTTAAATTAAGCCAGAAATTTATATATTAAATGGTTAGTGTTATACTGTCATATTAAAAACACCCTGTATATGATAGCATACCAGTAAATATTGGAAACGGAATGTTAAAAGCTTCTAGTGAGATGGTGTGAAGCAAATGTGGTTATTCGTTTTTATTTTGAAGTTATTGTATTTTTTCGGAGGGTCTACAAATTATGTAAAATCGATTTATCCTGGAAACTGAACTAGATAGGTATAGGGAAATGTTAATGAACTTACATTATTTTTAATAGTACAATTCAAAAATGTGATAAAATATAGGGTGTTCCATTTAAAGGAACCTAACTTTGATACGGCATGCTTTTTTGGAGCACCCTGTATATTCCAAAATATTTTTAAATTATAGTCCTAAGTGATCTATGAGAATATACAAATGACTGTTCCATATTTGTGTTTATATGGTGTTTATGGAATTGACAGCAACATTTTACAACTTATGGTTCGATTCCACAAACGTATAGATCAAGAAATGAAAGAAAGGCAGGTCTGTGATTAATCCTAGTCAAAATATCACAATGATGAACCGTTTGAATGTATTATAAACGTCAACCCTAATCTTTGACTTACAAAAATTTGATTGGTTGATGTTCAGATTACGCGCAAGCTAAATCTATCAATCGAGAGTTTAAAATACTATGAAGGCGTTACTTTCGTAGCGGCAATGTGTCTTACGTCTTTCTCTACTGTCATACTGACAGTTCTCGACAGGTCTGTACTTTGTTGTTTACTGTCAATTATTATTTGTGAAAAGTGAATATTAATTCCATTGTTTCATTTATTTAAATAATACAAAAATATGCATAGATACACCGAAAAACATCAGTATTTTGGAAGTTATCAAGTATTTTCAGTTATAAAAAGAAGCTGGTGATTATCAATTGCATAGCCTTTTTGAATTTGGCTGGATACGATCCTGATGATTTTATTTATCAAATTGAAGGTTATCTATATGTCAAAATGGCAAATAAAATAAACGACATGCCGAAAACCCGGAATACGTCACAATCGATGACACACACCAAGAAGGGTATTATTTCAACCATATAGTTGAAATAATATATCTCAATAATTACAGTGACCTAGTTGAAAGTCTCTAAAGCAGAATAAATCTTCCAGTTAATAGTGTATATCGCCCGAATATATCCAATATACAGTTTACCGACTTACTTATACAGAGTTATTATAAAGTATCTCCTCAACGGTTTAATATTTTTAAATGAAATTGCTCATACCCTTATAAGATGATCCAAGGAATTCAAAAATCCTATCAAACCTAATGTACAATTTCCAGTTAAACCGGAAATGCATATCAACTTTGTTATTTTGAAGAGAATACATGTATATTTTTTAATTCCGTGTGCAATTCTGCATACAGTAAAACTTTTCATTCATAATTTTATTGAATAATTGAGGCTTTAATAAATAATGTATCGTCTCCATTTTCTGGCATAATTAAAATTTCGGCACGTTTTCCTTAACTTATATACCTACACCATAACAGAAAAAAATAGTAACAAATAACACAGAGTTACATAACGTGTGCGGAAAGTGACATTTTTCACACGAGAGGGAAATATTGTAGCAAGAGGCATGAGCCGATTGCGACAATCACACGAGTGTGAAAACTCACTTTCGCTCGAGTAATGTACAGTATTTGTCCTACGATCACGTGATAATTTCACTAAATAATGTGTAATAAACATCTGACATAGTAATACACAAAATGTTACAATTAAAGTTATTAAATCATAATTGATTTCAAAATTAACAACTATCAATAGTGACAAAAACTCAAGTATAGTTTAACTATATAATATAGGTAAGTTATCACAATTATTAATTGGTTGGATAATTATAGAAATTAAAGTTGAATTATTATTGTTCATCATACTTCATACATACTTATCATGAATACCCTTCAAGATTATTATATTTTCCGACTATATTATAACTGGTGTTTTGGATTAGTTGGTACAACATCGGACTTCTGACGAAGAGTACCTACGCGGGTTCGGTCCTCGACCGCGTCCTAATTTTTTTTTAATCAAGAAAATAATAAAAATTTCACTTTAAAGGCTTGGCATTGCATCCATGGCTGAGTCAAAAACGATAAATTATTGATTAAAGCCTTAATTATTCAATAAAAAATATGTATGGAAAGTTATACTGTATGCAGAATTTCACAAGGAATTCAAAAATGTGAAAATATACAGGGTGTTCTATTCAAAATAATAAAGTTTACGTGGTTAAACCGGAAATGGTGCATTAAATTTATATTAATTTATATTAACTCTGTAGAAACGCGCGTAAGATACTGTGAAATCTTGTCGACTTGAAAAAGTAATGAAAAATTTTAAACTTCCATGAAGTGATCTTGTTGAATATGTCTAAAGGGAGGACTACATGAAGCGGAGCATTTTTACGACAATTATTTAAACATAATTTCCAGCATGGTTGGTAATCCTTTTATTCATTGTCAAAATGTTGATATTTTTCAAGATATTGGCACTAACGTCTTTTCGACCTTTGGTGAAAAAGTTGTACCTCCTATAAACAATTGTACGGCATTAAATTCTCTCATCAAACGCCAAAAAAACGTTTCAGGTGTGTTGAAGCACTTTATTTCATTATTCACATAAAATTTAATACATATTTGCGATAAAAAATATTTGCCAAGCTTACCAAACACTTCTAACCTTAGGCGTGTGGGCGCAGTTAGCTTTGAATATGATACATTATCCACAGACTCAGACATATTGTAATCAGGTATAAATATTAGTGTTTCCTACTGACAATTAATGGGTATTTGAGTATATTCAATGAAAAAATTCCGCTCCATCATGTCTACTGAACAACAATCAGTTTTTCTCATTTTTCAATTCACCATAATCTATATAGGTAATATTGGTTGTATCAATATTTTTTCATCTCACCAATATCTAGTATTCTTAACTTGTCCACTCAAAATATTAGACAAAAAATATAGTAGCGGTAAATTTATAATTTTCTCTAAAATTAAAAAAGTCAATAATAATTATTTTAAGGTTGTCGACGTACCATTTTCGATATAAAAATAATTAAATTTACTGATCTAAGAAAAGTAGTCTAAAAGCATTATTCGAATAATACCAACAAAATTATGAGTGCTGCTTTCACTTTTATGAAAAAATAGTTATATAGGCATCTAAATTTTTTAAATGTGCCAGAAGTTGTTACCACCAATCCAAGTATAAGCAATTAAATTTCATTTCACACACTTTTATTTTTGTTCATTTTATAAATCGTAGTTTTAATTACGCTTCAATTGTGATTTTTACCAAAGAGTTCTTTCATAAATTTCCACATGTCAACATGTTAAAAACGTATTTTAGTACATAGAAGTGATAAAGGCGCGGTGTTAACTGAGACCGTCGTAAGTAAAATTTTATACAGCTGCTCATTTGAAAACTGAAGTAAACACCTCACCATCCTGTAATGACAGTTGTCTCTGACGAGTCTTACCCTTGCTCCATTAGTTATACAGTGAGGTCGTAAATTGTGTCCATCCCTTATAAATCCCCATCCCCATAAAGTAATGGAATAGATTAAACTAGAGGAAATTATACTATCGCTACTAATAGTGACATGCACCTGACTTCAATTGTGTGATAGAGGGCGATCCTATCTTTAAAATTTGTAATGGAAACTATTAGGTCACAAAATATATGAATGCATCACTTTATAATCTCAATAACCCTCGTATTTATTATTTTAAAAAGAAAAGTAAATCGAAATATATCATGTATTTATTAAGTTTGTAATATATACGTCATTAATAACAATTTAGGACTTTTAAATGGTTTTAGTGGCTTATCGTGCTGTAAATAAATGCATCACATTAGAATCTCAATAACCCTCGTATTTATATTGTTGCTTTATGGAACGTATTTTAAAAAGAAAAGTCCTACATAAAAATGAATAATTTATTTACTAAGTTTTTTTTTTGTAAAAAGTTCAGATTAGTAATGCATATATAGTTGGAAGTTACTTTAATGACAATCACAACAAAACTTTGAAAAGAACAAAACAATAACTAAAATTATTACACTACGTATCTATTATAGTAGTACATAATAAGTTCTGGTCATTCTTTCTTACTTCGCAACGCTTGTCACCAATTGTTGAAGAAGTGTCAAATCAATTACTGCTGATTTCTTTCAGTTTTATTTTACATTTAAAGCTATTGCTTTGTCCGGTACATTACAACAATTGTACGCTTTCGTCTTCTAGAAAAAAAAGTTGCGGTAATGATTTTCTACAGTGCTGGTGAAAATTATCCTAAACCAAAAAAAAACTTTTAATGAGAGATTTACTGAACATCTAATTTGTCGAAAGTATTTGAGACAACATGTGAATAAATTAAACTTTCAGAAATAGATGGATTGTTAGAAGAGGACAAATTGAGTTGTCAAAGCGCTCACCTTACCAAACTCCATTAGATTTTTTCAGATGGGGTTACTTAAAATCGAAAGTGTATGTAACTCAAACTGCCTCCATCAACTAATTAAAAGATTGAATTTCACAAGTATGTACCGAAATAACCCCAGAAATGCTAGAGAGTGTTGGTAGAGAATTCTCTGCTAGGCTCTTATACTGCCAAGAAGTTATAGAACACTTTTGTAACATTGTAATTTTAGATCAACTTATGGTAGGAATATGTAAAATGAACTAATTTATGAAACAGCAACGCATCTAAAACATTCGGAGAAGATTATTGAGAATATTTGTCCTAACTTCTGATTTTATTTATAAAAGAATTAAGCAGCCAATAAATTACAAGAGATGTTCAAAATTTAACACCCTGTATTTAGAAAAGTAAATGTGCTGGACGTCTTAATCCTTATACAGGGTGTTTCATTGGGAAAGGGCCTAACTTTAACTGTAGATGGAGATCTCTTTGGTGCTTCCAAAAACCTATGTTTAATGTGTCTTCTGCACTTCATAGCCGAGATACAAGGTGTTTTATAAATGTATCCTATTGCTTACGAACCTCATAACTTCCGAGTTACCCTGTATATTATTTTGAAACTTGGTACACGTAATAACCATAACCTAGAAACTCCATCAAAAGCATCTCCATAAAGATAATGCAGGTCCGGCTTAACAAAAAATTTCAAAACTCGTCTTTCCTAAAAACAACACCCTGTATATAGATTTTTTTGAAATTTCTCTTTACAGTTGGAAAGAGTATAAACAATATAATCTATTTAGTTCCTTTTTAGTTTTCCGCAGACAATTTTACTACCAAAAATTTATCGTTATAATTTATGCACGTTTTGGTGGTTAACAATGGTATCAGGTTTTTTTTTATTTATTAGCTTGAAATGAAATCTATTCAATGCATCTAGTTGAGCATCCTAGAAATTCAATTGAGTATGTATGTTTACGAGTACAGACCACTCATTCAATAAGTTCCGAATATTTCGAACACCCTGTATAAGGATATGTATTTGGAAACGATGCACTTCTACATTTAGGATAACAAGAGTGAAATACGAGAAATAAATTTATACTTTAAAAAACGGAGAGATTTTTAATAAGTTTATTATATTATATTATATACACGCAGGGTGTTGTTTTTAGGAAAGACAAATTTTGTTAAGCCGGACCTGCATGTACCAAATTTCAAAATAATATACTGGGTAACTCGGTAATTCGAAAGAAATAGGATAAATTTATAAAACATCCTGTATCTCGGTTATAAAGTGCAGAAGACACATTAAATTCAGGTTTTTGGAAGCACCAAAGTGATCCCCATCTACAGTGAAAGTTTGGCCCTTTCCCAATGAAACACCCTGTATCATTCTAAACAATTTTACGAGAGGTATCTACATGCAAACGTTGTAAGACATCATAAGTGAAGCCATTTTAGATATGAAAACAGACTATATGGCCACTAAACTTCTCCCAAGCCCTAAATATGAGGTAGAAATACCTCACAGAAAGGACTGGCAAGACCCAAGCAGACTGAAATTTCCCCGAGGAGAGACCTGGTACACAGACAGGGGAAGGAACAGGAGCAGGAGTGTACAGTGAAAAGAGAAACACAAAAGGCTCTTTCTCACTAGGCAAACATACCTCTGTATTTCAGGCAGAGATCTATGCCATCCTAGAATGTGTCAGAATTAACAAATATAGGACTGACACTCATAGGATAAACATACTAACTGATAGCCAGGCAACCCTTGCGGCTTTAAATAGCCGCAAGGTAACATCCAGACTAGTAGAAGAATGTCAGAAAGAACTAAATGAACTGGCAGACCACATTAAAGTAAGATTGGTGTGGGTGCCGGACATAATGGTATTTCTGGAAATGAACAAGCTGATGAACTCGCAAAAAGAGGTTCAGCAACAGCATATGTTGGACCAGAACCAGCTCTTGGGACCACAAAAAAGGTAGTCCGAGCGCAAATACAAAAATGGGTACAAAGCCAACATAGACTTTATTGGAGGAACACTCCGAAACAGGTACACAGCAAAACCTTCATAGGTGACACATGTGCAAAGCGGGCCAAAGAACTACTGAATATCAGCAGGAATAAGCTAAGAATTATTGCAGGTTATCTAACAGGTCATACCCCGTTAAAAGATCACCTGCATAAAATGGGGTTATATAACGGGGACCTCAGCTGCAGACTATGTGGCATGGAGAACGAGACCGTGACCCATATCTTGTCTGACTGTGAGGCACTGCACTCGAGGAGACGGGCAATCTTCGGAGAGGCCAATGTGCCACCTGAAGTATATGGCACACATCCAATGGACCTATACCGTCTACTCGAAGGTATGGGGATAACTGGATGGGTGGACTAAATATGGGAGCAGAGTACAATAAGCCAATAGGCTGCAGTGCTCCCGGCATCTGAACGGCTCCCAAAATGGAAAAAAAAAAAAAACGTTGTAAGTGTTTTTTGAAAACAGCCTGTATATTTGAGTTTTGATGTGTCTGATGGGGTTCGGTCAGTAAACTCACAGCGAGCAACAGAATAAATAGAAACATTTGTAACTGATCCTTCATTGTACTGTCCATTTTAGTATGTTCAAAAAAGGACACAAATCAAAAGTGTTCACCGCTCGTCCTGAAGTATTAGTGACTAGACTAGATTATCAAGAAGCCTAATCGGACAATTATTTAAGTAATTCTTGCAAAATAAATGCTATTGAAAACGTTATTGAAACCGTCAAAAATTATTCGAACTGTACAAATTTCCAGGAAGAATCATGGAAATTATGTCAATATATATGTAGAAAGAAATATTTACAACAATAGATTAAATGTGGCGCCAGTGCCTACTCCAATGAATGCTGATGAGGTGCATAGTATTCTAAATAAATATTTGAAATAACTACACTGAAATTTTTTTATAGATTTATGATCCCAAAAGTGACATTGTTGATTTCTCCTATTACTTTATTAGGTATGTAGGCCACATAAAACTGATATTTGGTAATATTAATAAGACTTTGAATAATTGTGGAACACATCGATTTCTGTTCCAAGGAGGACACATTTTAACGATACAGGCAAGTATAATTTGTCAACCACTTCATTACATTTCCCCAACTTCTTAATTTTAAATGGAAAATGTGTACCATGCATACGCGGCACAGTTAGATGAATATAGCGAGCGGTTCTAAACGTCTTCATTATTTGTGGTAAACACCAAAAATTCGTATCGGTTTCAAGCACAAACAATGTTTGGGTTGCTATATGTGTAAAAAAGTAAATAGCTTCTGCTGACCTAATCATCATCTAGACCCCCTACCCCATGTCATCAAAAATAAGGAAAGCAAAGACCCCTCAGCCTCCTAAATTACTTAAGTGATACTTGAACGGCCCCAGAGTAAGTTATGATGCATATAACAGTTAAATAAAATCAATAATGAATTAGATGTTCAAAACGTATCTATCGTCTTTTACACACTTGTATAGTCACTACGTAATACGTAGGTACCTGTATATGCCTAACATAATGCATTTAAATCGGATTTCACTCAATTCTGTAATTTGTTGTAGAAATTGAACGTGAGAAGTTATTTTTCTTGATAATTAGCACTTATGAGGTAGCAAATACATGCGGGAATTGCAACACAAGCTATGTATGAAATATAATACCCAGATAATTGTCCAATTTTTAATTTTTTTATTCTCACGAGTAAACAACGATACGTGCCATAGTGAAAGTTTAGAAATAAGTGTATCTAGTTGGTTGCAAAATCCCTTTGAGGAGATATTTTCAAATTAAAAAGGTGATTTCAAATTCAAGTTATTAAAAAATGTATTTACCTCCGATTCTATGACCATTTGTAGTGTCATTTCAACTAAAATGAGTATATTATTGTGATCAATTTTCATATATTGCTAAAATTGGAAACAATTGTTAGTTTGCCTAGCCCGCCCCCAAAAATGTCGTGTGCGTTCAAAGTACGGATGCCGTCTAACGTATTCAACTTTTACTTTGTGGTGAAAGACCTGTTTTCTTGACTTCCAATCGTTTTTTCTTAGCAAGATTTTCACTCTCCCCACATCCTATTTGAGTAGATACTAAAACTAATTACAAATATACACGAAATTTTTTCGGCAAATTGGATTATTGTTTGTGCTCTTTAATTTATAGTTCACACGGCCATAGTAAGACAATCACTTATGGAGCCATTGCGTGGAGTAGTAGAACTAGCCTATTGACGACAAGAGAAAACCTCATTACAGGGGCAATGAGACCAGGCCCAACGGTGTCCATGGGAGTGATTCTCTGCTTCACACCATTACATATGGTGGTGGAAGTGGAAAGTGCTGCCGAAAAAACTAGATACCGACTGATTAGAGACGGAATCATTAAAAAAACCATATACTCGCTTCTTAGAAATCGGAAAACCTGGGTCATGTCACAAGATGGTCGGATAAAAAAGTATAAATTTTCAAAGAAATTCGATACGGAATTAAGCAACAGGAAGAAAGGGAATTCATTATCATTCAATGGTAGGTACATATACAATGCCATTAAATAGTACACAGATGGCTCAAAAGCAATAGAAGGAACTGAGATAGTATACGGGCCAGGAACTAAGCAATCCGAGAGCTTGGGAAAAAATCCTAATATCTTCCAAGCAGAAATTCACGCCATAGAAATGTGCGCCTCGTTCAATATTGATATATGATATGGGAGGCAAATTTGCTATCATCATGTCGGATAGTCAAGTAGCTATTAACGCACTGAGCTCTTGTCTAATCAGTACCAAAATGGTATGGAAATGCCTAGGCAAATTCAATGAACTATAAGCGAAAACAACATAGTCACCTCACCGTGGATTCCAGGACACCAAACTGAACTAGAAGATGGGCTATATCAATGTAATATTGTAAGAAATAGGCAAAGCCGTAAATAAGAAAAGATCTGACCAATGGAAATATCTAGTAGGGCTTAGACAATTAAATATACTTCTGACTACCATTATTTAAGAACAAATTAATGCCTGAGACAAAGAAAAACTGGAAGACTGTTGACAGGTGCCTCAACGGGACGTTATTGTATGTACGGGCATCTCAAAAAGCTCAAAATAGTGGAATAAGAAACCTCTATCCACATATTTGCGGATTGCAAAGCAGTTCAGAATCCCAGGGCACAACACCTAGAAAACTACTAAAAAGAAGATGGACTCTTATCTAAACTATAAAGCCAGCAGATATCCTGAAGTTCTTCCGGGAAATAGGTCTAAGGAGTCTCTGAGACTTTTCTCAGATTCTAAGTACCTAGAAGAAAGGGGGCATTATAGATCTTTTTGGCCCCAATATACACACATACACACATAAATGATGGTAATAGATACCTTCATATTGAAGTAGATTGTATTGAGGTGCGATCTAGCGACGCATATCGAAAGTAGGTATGAAGTGGTTAATTAGGGGTGACCGGCAAGTATAATCAGTACCATGTACACTTAGCTCACTCAATAATGTCAATTTTATCATGTTTCAATTATAAACTAGATATTTCATTGTTCGAATTGTAAGCATTTCTAAGATAAGTTTATCTAGGGGCTTTTCCACCATTTGAAGGAAGTAGAATTATATTGACTTATCTATATCCCCATCACTGTCTGCAGCTCTAACTTTTAACAGACTCAGTCCCTTGGGGAGTTTTGTTTCCGCCAGCAGGCAATAATTGATTCGAATGATTTTTCATATTGCATTTGAGATTTAACATGTGTTTAAGATTAGTTATAATAAGTCAATGAGTACTCTTTTTAACGGCAACCAAACAGACGTTGTTTGTTGCGTATGATGCACTTATTACTACTAACTTATAGAGATATTAAAGTTAAAACCGGCTACGCTCTGTGATAATCTATGCTGTGAATAATGTTCATTATTACGACCCCGCCCCATAATTAACAAACGCACGAATACTATATACAAATATTATTTAACAGTCATGGACTAACGTTATTCCAAAAATGTTATGATGATAAAGTACAATATGGTTATCTTCTGTAAGATTCTTGTGGCATTACTTATTATTTTTTCTCTTATTTTTTGGGAATCAAACCACAATAATGTTTTTTTATTTTTTATTTCGACGTTTCGGTAGCTGGAACGCTATCGAAAAGAGATAAGAGAAAAAATACAATATGGTTATAACAATAACATAATTATTGCTTATTGCTTTTTGTTCTAAATATTTTTTGTCCTTCATATCTAATGACATGAATTGCTTCAATCAATTAGGTAGATATTATTGAGTACGTTATATGGAAGAGATAAATAAAAATAATAAATCAATCAAATTAGTTAGTATAATGGTAGAAACCAACTTATAACCATTTGCACCAGTTCTGGTTGAAATTTAACCTTAACGGACATCTAAAATGTAAATTTTATTGCACCACCCAATAAATGCTGATTATCTTCAGCTTAACCAGCGTTAATCTAATTAGAGGAAGAAGTGGTGGTATCGCGACGGTTAACCAGTTTGTCGTTCAATTGTTTACACATAGATAAATTATTTATTATTATATTTTGAAGTCTTTTCCTTTGTGTGTGGTGTGATAAATTTGATCAGAAAATATGGCGTTAGAATTTGTGGATCGAAGGTGATCACGATCTGGAAGTTTTTGAATTTGTGCTAAACAAGATTCTGCAGCAGATATAAGAAAGGACGAACTACATTGATTTGTTAGATGATAATATTAAAGTAATAAAGCTTAATATACGTCACCTCATATGTGCTGACATAACAGTCTCCATCAAAATTATTGTGCTGGTCATAAACAGTCTTACAATATCTGGTGTTGAATTGAATAGCGGATCATCATTTATTGTGTATTCGTCACCTCCTGCTGTAGTTACTTCTTTTCTGCCACCAATAGCAACTTTTTTTATTGGTTTTGTGTTTCTCGTTTTCAACAACCCTTTCAATGATTCAGCACTTCTTCTAACTGTAGACGTTGCATTAAATTTTGTCGCAAACTTGGCCCTAGCGATATATCTATCTATGTGACAGCGTCAGCTTTTTTGTTTTCCACTTGCATATTTTTAAATAATTGATATTCACTTCACACCTATTTATAAATCGGAAGATGCAAGTAAGGTTAATAATTACAGGCCCATCTCCCTAATAAGCAATTTTGCAAAAATATTTGAGATGGCGTTAGAAGAAAGACTGCTTGAATTTTTTATCTTAATTAACATTATAACTAAAAACAATATGGATTCATAAAGAACTCAAGCACTGAAAATGCGGTGGTAGATTTGGTGGAGAGTACGGCGAGAGCTTTGGATGAGTCTTTAAAGTGCATTGCAATTTTTCTCGATCTATGCAAGGCTTTCGACACG
The DNA here is from genome assembly GCA_910591675.1 of Galerucella calmariensis. Lineage (NCBI taxonomy): Eukaryota > Metazoa > Arthropoda > Insecta > Coleoptera > Chrysomelidae > Galerucella > Galerucella calmariensis. The sequence goes on along the minus strand of CAJUYG010002198.1, from coordinate 38,265 downwards.
GTATCTCATGAAATCCTATTGGATAAGTTAAATAATTATGGTGTCAGGGGAATTGCGTTAAAAGTCATATCAGATTACTCAAATGATAGAGTTCAGCGAGTAAAAGTAGGTACTGCATTAAATTCTGAATCCAAAATAAAAATTGGTGTTGCACAGGGCACGGTGTTAGGACCATTGCTTTTCATTATATATCTAAATAATATTACAAAAATAAATAATTTCAATGGACACCTAATTAGCTATGCCGATGACACTGCCATAATATTTATTGGTAAAAATTGGGAGAATGTTAAAACAAATGCAGAAAAGAACTCAAAAAATATTAGCATGTGGCTTAATTTCAATAAACTCACACTAAATATCAAGAAAACAAAATATATCACTTTCAGTCCTACAACTGTCGATCAACCAACTGAACTTACTATACAATTACATGAACCCCAATATATATCAGATAAAAATTGTAATTGTTCAAAAATAGATAAAATCTCCTCTATAAAATACCTGGGTATTTATGTCGATCAGCATATGCGATGGTCGGAACATATTACCCACGTGAGTAAATTTTACACCTTAAGGGATATTCTCTCCGAAAAAAGTTGTAAATAACTTATAACTCGCTTGCAGAATCGTTTTTAAGATATTTCATTATTGCATGGGGTGGGACTTTTAATACAACACTTGGATTTTAGAGACAGTTCAAAATACCTTACTTAGAATTATATTAAAAAAAAGCAAGACTATACTCAAGAAAAAAGCTATATGAGTAAACTGAAATATTTAGTATTAAAACACTTTATATCTATAGCTGCATTCTAAACGTATGTAACAATCCCAACAAATTTAACTACAAAGACAAACAATTAACTCGGTCTTTAGCAAATATGGATCTAAATGTCCCGTACAAAAAAAACTGTAACTCAAAGATCGTTTTTTTTCTTCAGACCAAAATTTTATAACCTTATCCCAATTGGTATTAAAACAGAACCCAAACTATTCAAATTTAAAAAACATATAAAAAACTACATAACTACTCACTTACAATTGTTTATGGATATAATATTTTAAATGGGATTATCAATAAATCGATAAATTATAGCATCAATGTTTCTATGTACGACAATAATTAATTACTCTCCCTTGGGTGTTATGCTTCCTCTGCTTTACCCTACAGCAAAAAACTAAAGTTGAAAACACCAACCTTTTATTACCTATACAATAAATAAGATATCTTAAAACTTAGTCCAGTGCAAAACAGACAAATTTTTGTCTAGGCACTGGCTGACTTGGAGGATATTAAATAAAATTAAGTAAATTGTAAAATTACTGTATTTAAATGTTTATAATGAATAAACTTCATTTTCTTATCTGGAGAAAAATGTAGGAGACGCGGCCCTTTAGATTGAACAACTTTACTATAACTCATATTAGGGATAATTGAAAACACAACCACTATAACTTTGTCTTGTCACTTGTCAGTTTCAATTGGCAGAGTCTCTCAATTCTCACTGATATGAGAAAAGGAAATAAGTTCGGAAACAAAAAATACAATAAAATTCACCAGCTTTTGCTGTATTGCCAAATGTATTTCTCAGTCAGTTAACGGAACTGTTAGGCATGTACGGTGCAATGCAACTGTTGTTTATCTGACTCTCAACATTTAACCGCCTTTAACAGATTTAATGAGAGCTGGTGCAATGGGCATAGGAGCTATATATCCTGCTCCTATCTGCTTCTTCTTCTCCTGTCCTCGTCTGTGGTATAATCATTGCTTGTCCATGTCCAATGTCCATGCATACAAAATTCTTTTTTCAATGGCGGAAACTACTGTTTCGCCTCGTCTCGCCTCAACAGCTCGGAAAATCTTCGTTGTTCTTTTTTATCCTTTTTGCTAATTACTTGGGGTTCGGTCCTGGCAAGAAAGTGAAAAGTGGCTTATATTGACACTCCGTATTAAAACTCAAATTTTGGAGATAATACGAGTAATTCAAATTTAAAAAGTGAATAATATAGTAGATAAGACCTCAAAGTGCGTTTGGATAATAAGAAAACGAAAAACAACATCAAAAACAAGTAAGAAAACCTAAAATATTTATTCAAATAGCCAGTAACCAATATAAAATTTATGAGAATAAAACATAAAAACAACAAATTAATCTATTAACAAAACTGATAAGAAAAATATTAGTGGTCAGACAATCAGCACATATAGGAAAGACAGGATCGGATTTTAATAAAAATGGAAAGTGAAGATGAAGTTGTAAAGAAAAGAAAAAGTGATTGGGAAGATGAGGAAGACCAGCATGATGATGAGCTCAAGAGAAGCAGATTCGACAGGAAATCACCAAAAAAAGGCTATAGAAAAATGGAAGAAAACATGGATTCTTTGATGAGAATGATAGAAAAAATGGGAGAATCTATAAACGAACTTTCGAAAGAAATAAAACAAATGAGAATAGAACAGAAAGAATATAAAGAAGAAATATTACAACTGAAAACCGAAAATGAAAAACTTGTTAATGATAATATAAAAATGGAAAAAATAGTCATGGAGATGGAAGACAGACTGGATAGATTAGAAAATGAGAAAAGACGTAATAATATAGTAATACAAGGTATAAAGACAGATACTAAAAACCAAAAAGAATTAACAGATGCGATGGAAGACTTTTTGGAACAAGAATTGGGAGTGAAAATTAAAGTATACGAGGCTGTTAAACTAGGAGAGAAAACGTGTCTAATAAAATTAAACAACGCAGATAACAAAAGGAAAATTATGCAAAACAAATTCAAGTTAAGGAAGAAAGAAGGACATAAAATATTCATTCAAGATGATATGTCACCAAAGGACAGAGAAATACAGAAGATACTTAGAATAAGAGCGAATGAAGAAAAGAAAAAAGGAATTTTAACCAAAATTGGATACAGAAAAATGTATATTGGAACAGAAGAGTGGAAATGGGGATACAAAGAAAACGAGTTGATAAAAGTTAGAAATGATAGGGGGTCAAAAAACTGAATAGAAAAGAAGACAAAGATGAAAAAAGAAGAGAAGAAAGAAGATCATCGAATATTAATTAAGATAATAAATTTAGTTGTAAGGGTATTTTTAAAATTGGTAATAGTAATGGTAATGAATATAATAATTGTAGTAATGATAATAGGTATAGTAACAATATTATTTTGAAAAATCGAAATTTAAGTAAAAACGAAAATAATAATAATATTAACCAGCATAATAATGATAGAAAGAACAATAACATAGACATTAGTAGAGACAAAGACAATGACGAAAACAATAATTACAATAACAGTGACAAGCATATGAGTAACAATAATGAAAAGAATAATAAAAATAATATTACGAACAGTAAGAAGAATAATGAAATAGACTTGAAAACAAAAAACTCCTCGATATGGAAACTAGCGACATGGAATATAAAAAGCATAACAGGAAAAGAAATAGAGCTAGAGGAAGAATTTGAAAAAATGGATATTGATATATTAGGAATAACAGAAACAAAGAAAAAAGGACAAGGAATACAAAAACTAGCAAAAGATAATATACTTATATACAGCGGAGTATCACAAGAAAGAAGAGCAGTGGCAGGAGTAGGATTTTTAATACATAAGAAATTAGAAGCACAGATACAAAGCTGGAAAGCGTGGTCAGAGAGGATACTGACAATAGAAATTAAAACGAACAAAAACCAGAAGAGGACAATAATCGTAGTGTACGGACCAAATGAAGATGATAAAGCTGATAATAAGCAGAAATTTTGGGATGAATTGACAGAAGCAATAGAAAAATCCGAAATTGAAAAATTGAAATATGAACAGGAAATAGACAAAAAACTTGATTATGAAGAAGTAGAAAACGGAAGTATAGAGGATAAATGGAACTACTTCAAAAATACAATCCTAAGTATAGCAAAAAAGGTGTGTGGAATACATAGAAAACAAAATAATATGAAACAAACTTCATGGTGGACAATAGAAATAAAAAATCAAGTGAAACAAAAGAAAATGGCATGGAAAAACTACTTATCGAATAGAACACAAGAGAAATATTATAAATATAAAGATGAAAGGAAGAAAACAAAAGAACTAATTAAAACATCGAAGAGCGAACAATGGAGAAAGTTTGGAGAGAAAATAGAAGAAGACTGCAAAGCAAATCAGAAACTCTTTTATAAAGCATTAAAGAATATGAAAACAGAACAAAAGCGAGATACATACTTTATAAAAAATAAGAACGGAGAAATATTAACGGAAGACAAAGAAATTATGCAAAGATGGAAAGAATATTATCAGGAACTACTTAATGAAACAGAAGATAAAGAGAAACACGTACAAATTGGTATGCAAGAAGATGCAGAAATGAAAATAAGTGAAGAGGAAATAGAACAGGTTATAACAGAACTTAAAAACGGAAAAGCCCCTGGATATGACAAAATCACATCAGAAATGATTAAAAACGTTGGACAAAAAGGGAAAGATATGATGTTAAAAATTTTTAATCAAATAATAGAAGAAGAAACGCTACCAAGAGACTGGCAAAAAGCACTAATTGTACCAATTTTCAAGAAAGGTGATGTGAAAGACTGCAATAACTATCGTGGAATAACATTAATTAGCACCGCGATGAAAATGTTGGAGAAGATACTGAAGAAAAGAATCAGATCGACAATAGAAAATACACTAGAGGAGTCACAGAGTGGATTTAGAAGTGGTAGGAGTACCCAAGACCACATATTTACTATCAAACAGTTGACAGAAAAAGCGGTACAGGAAAGAAAGAAATTATTCGTGGCTTTCCTGGATCTAGAAAAAGCCTTTGATAGAGTACCTAGAGAAAAAATGTGGAAAATATTAACAGAAAGGGGATTGAATACAAAAATAATAAGAATAATACAGAACATCTATGAGAAAAATGAGAACGCAGTCATAAGAAATAACAATATGTCAGAAAACTTCACTACAAATATGGGACTAAGACAGGGAGGGAGCCTAAGCCCTTTGTTATTTATTATCTACATGGATGAGATCATAAAGGAATGCACAAAACTAAGTAAAAAAGTATGTGTGGGACATTTACAATTGTGCAGGGTATACATCAGTGAAGGAGCATTTGCAGACGATGTCATATTAATAGCAAAAAATGAAAGAGAGCTACAAGAAAACATAAATGTGTGGAATGCAGCAATGATGGACATGGGCATGAAAATAAACAAAAACAAGACAAAAGTTATGGTCATTGGAGACAACAAAGAGGAAATAAATGTAAGAATAGATACAGACAAAATAGAGCAAGTTGAACATTTTCAGTACCTTGGAACAATAGTAGACGAAAACGGAACACAGGAAGCAGATATTAATAATAGAATAGTTAAAACTAACAAACTATACTATGCCATGAATACAAAATTTATTAACAAAAAAGAAATATCTAAAGAAACGAAATTAAAAGTATTCAAAACAATATATCGACCAATACTTACATATGGATGTGAAACATGGGTGTTAACAGAACAACAAAAAAGTAAAATACAGGCGACAGAGATGAAATTTTTGAGAAGAGTAAGAGGTGTAACAAAAGAGGATAGAATGAAAAACATAGATATCAGAAAAGACCTGGGTATACAATCAACATTAGAATTTGTAGAAGAAAGACAACTACAATGGTGGGGACATTTACAACGTATGGATGAACGAAGACCAGTAAAGAGAATATGGAAAGCAAAAATTGAAAAAAATAAAAAAAGGGGCAGACCAAGAAAAATTTGGGATAAGGTAATAGCTGGATTACTGGATAAAAGAGGAAGAAGCTGGATAGAAGCGAAGGACTTAGCTCAAAATAGGAAAGAGTGGAAAAATTTCGTGGCGAAAGAATAGCTGAAACACACCCTACACCACTAAGTGGTAGAAGGGATTTAAGATTATATGTATGTATGCTAATTACTTTTGTTTGTTAATTCCGTTGGTTCACTTTTTATTACTTTTTCAAGCACTGTTTTTAATCGACCAGGAATTCACTAAGTTTATCACTTTAAATTTTTATATTCATTTTTTGTCCGTTTTTTCTTGGTTTTTATTACTTGTAACTTAGGTTTCACTAAGGCCCAGTACTTTCACTTCCGTTTAAATTTCCACTATCTGGCAACTAACAATCTGTCAGATAATTAAATTAGCATTGGCACACTATCCGTGAGTGAAAAGATATCTTTGTCACTTACATAGTGAATAAAATTATTCTACATAATAAATTTCGCTATTTGAATATGGAAGTACCGGTCCTAAATGTATGAATGTTTACACCAGATAATTTTCTGTGTATCGCTCGATTTTCGTGTTAGATTCAGAACAATATTATTCACGTCTTTTTTTCGGAGTTGCAGTTTTTGTCTCAACGGGATAGTGAATCGACATAACTGTTAGTAAATTCCAATCGAAGAGTATTTTATGGAGTAAATACTCAACATCCATTTTTTCACCATTTAATTAAATGTATTGGGAATAGCTCGAAGACACCGTTAATCCAATGATAACAGATAACAGCAAATGCTCCTCCTTATCTTATTGTATCGAAAAAAATGGAGGAAACTTTGAGCATCTACTAAATTATTTTGGCTTTTAATAATTTGGGTTCATTTAATTTTTATTTCCACCTTTCTAGTTTGGTCAATTTCATGACGAATAATTGTTCATTAAGTGTGGCTCTTAAATGTAATGTAATATCATTATTTGACATACGGAACCTTTGTTGTTCCCATAAAAAATCAAAACTTAAATAACGGCTCTATAAAATTATCTTTTCCTATTTAAATTGTATTGGTAATATTATGAGAGGGGTGGGGAGGGATGTACGAAAGTTGAGTTTGCACATTCCTTATTATTTAAATTATATTCAACAATTTCTACTCTACGAGTGGAGATATGATGAAATTTTTTTAAATTATACGGAATTTTAGGAATATTGACAAAAGTAATTTATTTACTTAAAAATGGAAACCAAAGGTGTCTGAATATGGGATTAACTAAAGTATTGAACGGAGTTTACCTGGAAATTCATACACAACAATCTTCTCGGAACCTTTCTAGGTAAAAGGTTTGGTAAGGGAGAATTGTTGATATATATTTGGCCGTTAAGAAGATTATCTGAATATTTGTTTTTATTTATCTCAAGAGCTTCTAAAATATTCAATTTGAGAGATTTAGGTTGTATATGCAAAATTTGTATGTATGTATATGCACGCGAATTCCCGTCAAGTTCCACTTGAGCTCCCGTCAGACACTTGCACGTATCTTAATCCCGCACTCGAATTGCCGTCCAGTTCATTTAATCTGTTCTGTTTTCGGGACTGCCCTAATAGTTTACCCTGGCGGGGTTAGGTTAGGGTAGGTGTCTTATTATTCCTGAAATAAATGTACAAATACCTTTACCATTTAATTTATTCTATATTTCCTTAATCTCCTTAATTTTGTGTTTATCTGCGCGCAACTCATCCCTGCCCAAATAAACACCTTTTAAATAGGTCAGTTTTCACCCTGACGGGAATTCTCGTGCGTCCAAAATTTCAAAATTTGAATCGAAAGTGTGTTCGTTTGCTAATAACTGATTTGAGTAGTTGGAATCTAATTTTTGGATGTCATAGCTATGTTTGTGTCCTGAAATTCTAGTTTCAAAATACCTAAAAGTTCTACCTATATAAATTTTATCACAGCTGTCATTACCATATTTTAATTTATAAACTCCTGATTTGTTCAATATTAAAGATTTAGATTTTTTGTTTTTAATGAATTTGAATAAATTATAATCGGTTTTAAAGCAAATATTCGAGTCTAAAATTTCTAAAAATGATTTGATTTATAAGGATGGTATTCCAAAGTATGTTAAGCTTTTAAATTGATTTTTTTGTTTTCATCAGAAAGAAATAATTGTTCTAGAGTATGTTTTAGTATCTTTTTATTTATGATATTGTCTATTAAATTTGGATCGTAATTATTATTAACTGCTATTTGTTTTATGATATTTAGTTCTTCGTTGTAATTTTCAGTATTTGAAGGAACTGTGGAAAGTCTATGTATCATACTGTTGAAAGCTGAAAATGTATGACTGAATGGGCGGACCGAACTATTATGAATTGTAATGTCTATATGTGATGGTTTGTGAAATATAGAAAAATCATGTCATAATTTTTATATGAAATTGTGAGGACTAGAATGTTTATAGACTATTTTTGTTCAGTTTCTACGGTAAATTTGATATTTTCATGAATTGACTTGATTCACATAAGTAATGATGTTATCCAATTGTCTAGTTGTGCCTGAATGGAATAAACCATTTTCATTTTTACTTGAAGATTTGAAGTACTTTTGACAATAAACTAAAAATCAAACCTGGTGTTTATCCGAGATGCTCGGATCAAAGCTTTAAAATGGGGCCCCATCAGTGAATCATACAACTTAAAACTTTGCGTGTGTGTTCTTAACGTTTTATCGAAGGTAGTAAAGTCGCAATAACCGTTTTTTGTTTAAATAAGTCTATCAAGACATGGTTAGAATCGAATGACACTCTTATTAAGATCCTAATCTCTATATCCTACTGAATAGTTTCATAATCGAGGTTGTTTTTTTATTCAGACCTTTCGTTTTAAGAGACGAAGGTAACAATGATAGAAGTAAGAAAAATGCAAAATGGGCCTCAGCGCTCTAGAACTAGGCGGATTTCTAGTGATAGATTTGTTTCACAAAGAGAGGTTTTTTTAGGAAAACGATTATGAGCTTTGAAGTTAGTGCATTATACGAGAGTCTAAAATTTGAAATAAGTAGGTACAATTACCACCTAGAAACATAAACTAACCATACATTTTAATTATAATATAAAAAATACCTATTGGAGAAATTAATTCAACAAAAAAGCATTCGAAGCTGGTTCTCGATGCATAAAAAATTTAGAAACATTCAATATCGTAAAAATAAAGGTAGAACTGGGATATATACCTAATAAAAATAGTTTGTTCAGTGGTTCAATGATAGATATGCTGGATTATTATTATTATTGCACTGATTATTTTATTCGGAATATGTGACTTCCTGGTGTTATTTATGATTACACGGAGGTTCCTTAACTTCAAAACGGACATCCTGTCCATATACATAACTGAACTATTCTATCATTATTGTTATCAGTTTTATTATCAATTTTATGTCTTTTGGAACTTCCACTGGGGTTATTTATAAACATGGAAATTATCAGTATACAAATAATATAGGTTACATGTATATTTTGGTTAATGTATTTGTGCTGTCGTTCATACCCTTGTTATATCGTTGTAATCTTTTTTAGTGATGCCGATCATAAGCAGAGTAACATAATTTTATAATTTTATAATTTTGTTGCCTAAGATTAAGAATCTTAAGGACTTCTAAAAGGCTCAGAGGTATGGCAGATTAAATGAGAATCACAATTTTACTACTCGTATACTATAAGTTGTTAATTAAATGCCAATTTTCAGTTCCAAGATTGAAACTCTAGTTTTCATTATGAAACTGAAAAATTGACCAATATCAATCTAAATTTTCAAATAACCAAGTAGGCAGACCCAATATTTTCACATTTCGCATTGAACATACGAAATTCGTATTCCTGTTAATGCTTGTGTATTAAAAACTATAACATGATTGTTGCATAATATACTATTTTCTATGATTGTAATACAAAATTCCTCTATTCTGGTTTTGTTAAAATAATTTAAGCTTTTATTTTATAGTAGAAAAACTGTAGAGTATAATTCGCACGGAATAATTTTGTGCCTTATATAAATAAAGGTAATCCCAGTAATTTTTATATTCCCTATATGATTATTATAGCGCCAAAGAGGTAGCATTTTTTACTGATTTTATATAGGTATTCTAGGTAGTTATACGTTGTGAAACTGACAAAAAATCGTAGGCGAATCTTAAAATTTTCTAAATTGAAATATTCTAGTTATATTTATTATATAATTTTGTATATATGTCAATCTTTTCATCTCTTTTTAAAAAAAATAGAATGTTTATAATTTTTAGTAACACCAAAATAGTAACCTCCTGTATAAGTCTGTGTTGAATATCAAGGAGGTTTTAAAACATGAAATAATTATATATATGTGTAGATCATTTTAAATAGCATTAAACGGCGTGTGGTAAACACGTGCCTTGACATGAATTATTTCAAATATGAATGGTTGCCTCAAAGAGCTTCCAAGTTTTACCACATGTTTGTTTACTGTATAGGGGACAAATAAATAAAACATAACACGAATAACCTTAGACAACATAATCAGAATCGGACTACCTTAATTCTTAAATACAGGGTGACTGATTAGTGTGATAAACCTAAATAGGTAGGTCTGCTATAATTAAAAATACCCAAAAAAGTTAATTATAAAAGTTATGAAATCAAACAATTTTATTTTGTTAAATCTACATTGTATTTAAACATAAAGTGAATTGTTTATGTTTAAATACAATGTAGATTTAACAAAATAAAATTGTTTGATTTCATAACTTACTATGAATCTACATCAAGTAAAAGCCTCATCTATTCAATCAATTATAAAAATTGGAGGCAGCTGTAAGCTCCATATGTCACAATTAGTTACAATGTTAAAGGGTGCTTCATAACTCGATGGCAAATCTAAATATATTTTTGAATTAAACAGCCTATTTTTACTTTAAAACTTTAATCTGATTTCATTAAAACAATATAAGGTTGTAATATGTACAGATTATTTGAGAAGTCATAGCCAATTTTCTTTCAAAATCTAAGAAGTTCAACGCCCTGTATAATTCGATAGGTGTAAAGAATTATACTTTATTAACTATCAAAATTTACAAACACGAATGATTCCTCCAAATATTCATTAAATTAAATACATGGTGAGTCAAAACCCAAGTACATTATTTTCATTATTTTAAATGGATCACTCTGTATTTTATATCTCTTAGATCCAGCATTTCCCATACCTACAGTTGTTATAGTGTTGGAGATATTTTCAGTTTTCTATGCTGAGTATAAGTTAGGTATATAATAATTTACCAGATGTTATCTTCATCTTAGTCACGGTATACCTAACAAACAGTAGGTAGTGCATCTTAGACACGCGGCAAAAGTCGCGCAGATTTGACTGCGCATACTAGACGCCATTTTCTGAGGATAAAATATTTAGACCAATCGAGAAGAAGGAGTGTGGTGCATTCTCCTGTCACTGTCTGGTTTGAATCCAACCAATGGAATATGTACATTCGAGCTATTTGACAGTTCTGACTTCTGACATTACTCAGCACGATGAACGAAGGAAGAAGAAAACGTCACGAACGGATGTTAATTGCATTATTCCTCATTCTATGTGTGAACAGGTGTTTTGTAAATTGTTTTTTAAGTAGATTAGTGAGAACATTTAAAAAGTAAAGCCTTATTTCACTGAATATAGATATTTGTGACTTTTTTAATAATCTTTTGCAACGGCAGGACATGTATGTGCAGTGAAAGGCTGTTTTAATAGTAGAGCGAAGACATACGATAGCTTCTTTTCATTTCCTAAGAATTCACAAAGGTATGTTTCTCTTTGGTGGAAAATTTCGGAACCAGATGTAAGGATGATAAATATTGTAACGTTTATTCTAATTTATATTTACAATTAATTTATATTTACAGATTTATAGATAGATAGATAGATAATTTATTAGTCTTTACCATCATACACACATGACATAAGACAAGTCAGACACAGTATAAGACTACAGTTAAAACAATTAAAATTAGAATTAAAATGTATTCAAATACAGTCCTTATTTAATAATTTATATAATACACTAAACACACACTAACTATAATTTATATGAGAGTCACTTAATAAACACTTTATCGAGGCGCGATTGCTTTCTTTCAGTATCAACACTAACTGACTAACTGACTGCGCTGCGATGCTCGTCGCCTATTTATACTCGCACGTCGTGTAGTTCGAGAAACTTCTCGAAGTTTTGGTGGATGCGAAAATTAGTTATAACTTTTCAAATACCTTGTATAGCAGATCACAACCTCATGTTGTGTTATATCTTTCGTTCAAAAAACCATGGCTATGATCTGGCAACAAGTTATGGAACACCCTACAACATTTAAACCAATTTGGAAATATGCAGCTTAAAACTATCAACAACTTTGATAAACGACATTTTTTGGTATCTTTGACTTTGAAGTGAAACTCAATATCCGTCGGGGTCTACAGCCCGGGAAGTATTTGTTGCTTCTTAGTTGAGTGGTCAGTGTCTTTAAAAATTTTTTTTTCTGCAGCTGTTCCGAAAATAGAACTTTCGGTATGATTTATCAAATCGAAAATGAAACTTTACACAAATATCCTACCGAAAGTAGCTATTTTCGAAATGTTTTGTTTTACTTTCGGAATGATTTTCAACATCTATGTAGGCGGCTTTGGCAATGACATTTACGGAATTTTTATTATGACATCACTTGTCAAAATAAATTTGTTGATAGTTCAACAGTACTTTTAATTTTCCGATCCAGAAATGGAAATCGACAACGGAAGTGACGAGGAAATAATTATTCCTCATGAAATCAGTGAAGCTGCTAACTGTTATAATTGTACAATTAATGT
>CAJUYG010002198.1:0-25506 GCA_910591675.1 Galerucella calmariensis | reverse complement strand
AAAACCCAAACTTATCAATCAACGCTCTGACTCAGGCATTTAAGTATTTGATCCAAGCTGTAGTCACCTAGAAGTATATACGATTTTCTAAGCCCTACTAGATCTCTCCAATGGTCAGATATCTTTCTTTAGCATAGCCTATTTCTTCCAATAGTATATTGGAGGTGACACCTTAAGAAGGTGAGGTCCTTAAAGGGGTGTTTCAGTCCTCCTATTTTGCTAGTTCATCTGCTATTTCAATTCCTTCGATTCCAGTGTGTCTAGAAATTTACAGTAAGGTATTGTTCTCGCCTACTTCATTGAGTTCCCTACTATTTTGGAACCGATTACACAAGACCTCAGTGCTTTAATGTAACAGACACAAGTGGACGAAGGTGTCAAATAATTTTTTTTCAAAATCTTTTTGTCCAATCGGCATGATTGCCTTTCTTTCCTATCGAAAACAGGTATTGCTTGTGTTACAATTCATAAATCTTTCCATAATAACATTGTAATACATTACAAGGAAAATATTGTTCATGTTAAAATTTCTAGATATTTCAATTAATCATGTAGCTTTAATATTCATTCCCATTAAGTTGATTAAACATGGAATACTTATTGAAATCTTATATATTCATGATTGTGTTATCTTCATATATGCACTTTTATTATAACGTAAGTTGTTTCTTATGACTAATGACATATTATGAATAATTTTGTTATAATAATAACATTAATAATTTATCTTCAATAAAAAATTGAATTATTAATGTGATTATTTATTAATCAATATGTTTGTTTGGAATACAAAAATTTTACGTGAGTAAACTTTGACATTGCAAACATGTTGTTGGTTAACAAATAAGTATAAGTATATCTATATGTTAACACTGTTAGGGTAAATATAACTCAATTTATCGCTTTTATTTTGTATATAGTTATATATACGCTTCTGCATTTGTTAAAACTTCTCTTCGTAGATCATAATATGATACCTAAATTAAATATGTTGTTCAGTTTAAATCGGTGATTTAAACGACTGCCCTCTTTGCCTATCAGTGCTCCTGATTGTGCTATTAGATTTAATAACATACAGGGTACGGAAAACATCTGTCGTAGTTCTATAAATCTTAAGGTGGATTCATGCAAGAAAAAATTAAAGCTAAGATTAATTTAAAACTAAAACTAAGAAGATAAAACTATGTTATTTTTTAATTTAAATCTCAATTTCTTGGTTTCTTGCATGAGCATGTACCTGTAATGAAGATGTTCATGCAAGAAACTAAGAAATTGAGATTCAAATTAAGAAATAACATGGTTTTATCTTCTTAGTTTTAGTTTTATATTAATCTTAGTTTTAATTTCCTCTTGCATGAGTCCACCTTTATTGTTTTTAACTTACATATTTCTTTGAGAGGTATATGTTAAGAGTAATTAAAATAAAACTTTTAAAAATTATATTTACGTATACAGGGTGCTCCATTAGTAAAAAAGACAAATTACTCATTTTTTTAATGGAAAGCCATACTTTTTTTACATTTTTGACAACGAAAGACTTAGTACTACCTATACACTCCCGATTTTTCATAAAACTCGCAGACATCTTGGATAGAACCATATTTTTTCCGAAAAAAATGAATTTAAAAAACCGCAACTTTATAGGATCTCAAATTACCAATTCACCTACGAAGACATCAAACTACTGAAGATTTCTTCAGACGTAGTTTGAAATTTTTATTCTGTACAGGATGGTCTTGAATGAATTTTACGTTCTGAAAACTTAACATGGAGGTTTTTTCAAATGGGATAGGTATACCTACTGAATTTTATCCCCTAACTTTGCTATTTTATTTTCTGTACCTATTTTTCGTCGCTTGAAAGTTATTTAACCCGGCATCACCCAGGTCGAAAAACCGCACATTATCACCCAGGTGGGATCTGATATACCCCATAATTAAAAACACGAAGAAAAAAGAAAAAAAAAGGTATTCTCAGTTTTGTACCTGAAGTAGGTTTTTACATGTATTTACTACAAAATTATAAGCAGAAACTTTTTAAAATAAGTTGAGTTTATAAGATATTATAAAAAAATATAAATTTGGAAATTCTCACATGAAAAAATCACATCTATGAAATCTGTTGAAAAAATATATAACATTCAATTCTGTAGGACTTTATGGAAAACTAATAAAGCAAATGTTCAAATTATTAGTTAGAAAAGTAATATGTGACATATCAACAAAAAAAAGTTATTCAGTTCGCAAATGGGATTTCCCAAGAATAAATGTATATCTTTATAACCCAGGCGAGATTTCTCACACCCCCAGAGTTCTTTACTGCACTGTCGCTCTTTTGGTAGTTAACTAACGAGTAACGACTGAATTCAAGAAAATCACAGAGTGAAGCTATAGGCAACCAATAAAACGTGCGTTCATTCAGATAGTGCATTGGTTCCCAACAGGTGGTCCGCGGACCAAAGGTGGTCCGCGAGAGCCTTGAAAGTGGTCCGCGAGGGACTTAGAAGAAATAAATAATTATTGAGTAAAATGTAATTTAAAAAAAAATAAGTTAACAAGTTCAATACGGCGGAGGTAGACGGAATAAGGTAGACCGGTAGACCAGTGTAAGGCCGATGGCCATAAATATGGTCAATGCAGTCAAAAGAAGCTCACTCAACAGTCGTGTTTTCAAGAAGTTGTGTGCAATGTTAGACTCTGAACACGAAACACTTTTCTTTCATACTGAGGTGCGTTGGCTTTCAAAGGGAAATATGCTGGAGCGCTTATTTGAGTTGAAAGTGTTTTTTATTGAAACAAAAATGCAGCGATTCTTGGAGGATTTGTGTGATCCAACTTTTGAGGTACAACTTGCGTACCTAGTAGATGTTTTTGGACATTTGAACCAACTGAACTTGCAGCTTCAAGGATCAGGGAATGACAAGTTGAAGGGTGTTGGTAACATTTTTGTTTTTGAGGACAAACTCCATGCGTTTTTGTGCAAACTTGATCTGTGGATGAAAAAGATTGAAGAGCAAAACTTTCAATCCTTCCCGACTTTGAAACATCTGGCGGACAACAAGAGCTATTCTTCTCATGTGGATAAAATTCTACCCAACATCCTCACACATTTAGGAACGCTTAAAGCAGAATTTTCACGATACTTTCCTGAGTACGACAAAGACACACAGATAATTAAAAAAATGATTCGAAATCCTTTCAGCTGTAAAGTCACAGATATTCCCGACGATATCCAAGAGGAGTTGATTGGACTGCAAAATGACAATGATTTGAAGGACACATTTAAAAGTGGCACAGATTTGGAAGAGCTGTGGTGTCGAAAGGCCATTTCATACCCATACGTCCGGAAAATAGCACTTAGGTACCTTGTGCCATTTTCAACCACCTACCTGTGCGAGCAGGGTTTTTCAACTTTGCTGTTAATAAAAAATAAACAAAGAAACCGGCTGAGCTTAGGCAGCGACCTGCGACTAGCACTGAGCAAGAACCATTCACCGAGAATTCCTGAACTAGTAAAACAGATTCGAGCACAGAAGTCTCACTGAAATAATTCCTAAGAAATATTTTATGTGCAATGAGAACATTTAATTTCCATTTCAACTAGTATTCTAATGAAAATGTAACTGTTGCTAAAATGTTCTAAAAATAAACAATTTGCTTATTATTAATGTTTTTTTTATTGCCTTTGAAATTATATATTATATATCAATGGTGGTCCGTGCTACTATTAATGTCAAGTAAAGTGGTCCGCGGCCCGGAGCGAGTTGGGAACCACTGAGATAGTGATTTAAAATGTGTTGGGATATGTCACACCCCACCTGGGTGATGCCGGGTTAGAAACACATTTTGGGTAAAAATCTAAGTAGCCAGTTCTCGCTTGATGAAATGTCGGAATTTTTATTGTTTCCATAGTTTGATTCAATTTTTTTATTCAAGTTTATTGTGTTTTTTAAGCTTTGTGCATTAAGTAACAATGAATTTTACTAGAAATTAATCAAATGACATGATTTTTGTTTTGGGAGAATCCGAAAGAAACTGTGTATTAGTTTCACTCAACGCTATTAGGAAAAAGAATTTACGATCAACGATATCCTGAGCGACGCGTTCCAGATAAAAAGAGTTTTGAAAAATTACTTGCCCGACTTAACGAACTTAGATTTTCAACACAAAACGTTGCGTTAGTAATATCACGACATGTTTGACTAATTCTTCGTCGTAAATCGTCGGTTAACCACCCCCCATCTTTCAGTACCTTTCTACGAACGAATAAACAGAATCTGCCAAAAGAGCTATTTCTCTCTTCCAACAAAATTCTTTCCTACTTTTAATGATTTTTTCCCATGGCTATCTGTTGCACCTAATGTCGATACCCGACTTACAAAGTTTAACAAACACGAAGTACTCACACATGTTATCACAAACAGCTTCAAAGATGTTATGTCGCAATATCACGACTATAATATAATTTACACAGATGGATCAAAGATGGAAAATGGCACCTCATGCGCTGTTGGTACGAATTCCGAGATAATTGGAATAAGACTACCAGAAGCATTCAGTATATATTCTGCATAACTATATGCAATCTACAATATATGCAAAGATCCGTCAACTTTTGGTCACAGACTCACTCAGTGCAGCAGTTGGTATAGGAAAACTGTATCACACCAATGAACTTCTTGTCCAGATCAACAAACAGATTGCTGAACTTAAGTCATAAAACGGTATCTGTACATTGGCATAGTATAGTAGTAGCAAACTGAGAAAAGTCAAGCGAAGTGTAACACTTTGGAGAACCTTGCCCACTAAAAGAAGAACACAGACCATTTTGACAAGACTACGTCTGGGTCATACACGTTTTACTCACGAGTATCTTCTTAAAAGGGAATTTCCACCTGTGTGCATGACATGTCATGTACAAATAAGTGTTGAACATGTATTAGTGCAGTGTCCGGTTTTTGAAATAAATCGTAACATGTAATTTTCCGTGCTCCATAGGCTCGTTATTGAATGATCACTGTAACGTGGATAATCTTATAAAATTTCTAAAGGACATTAACGTTTACAAGAAAATATAAATAATATGTTATATAGGTAGATGATTATTGGACAAACCATACTGTACCACTGCTAATAACCCAAGGTGGTTGATGCAGTTTATTTCTAAATAAAAAATCGTCGGTTGAGTTTTATAAACATAGGCTACCCAATGGGACCTCTCTTTCCAATCCATCCATTTGGATAATTATTGTCCAATCAGTTCCTAACTGCTACTACGTAATGGGGAGGTGCTTTGTCTTGCTAGAAGTGCAACAAATTTTCATCTAGAGCTGGTTTGCCATCGCCCATTATTTTGTGTATTTACATTACCATTAAGATACAATGTACAATAAGCTTACTACTCTAGTTGTGTACTATACTTTTTCTATGAACAACTTCATTAATAAAAAATAAAACGCATGAATTACATGTACATTCACACTAACAGCTAGTGACAGCGAGTCCTATCAATTATTAAACGTCAAACTGACTGACTTGACTGACTAGGCTTGGGTGATAAATTGTTGTTTTTCTAGAACTGAAGCGTATAATAATTTTTTTATTACGTGCTAGTCATTACGTGTCAGTATCCGTAATGATCTTTTTACTTAGTAACCAAATAGTATGGAATTTACTAGTGTGAGAGTAGAAAAAGCATTTTACGCTTTTACTTTTCCATTCGTGCGTAAAATGCTTCTTACCACAAACGTTACGTAATATACCATTATTTGATAATACTGAAAATGTTATTTGGAACTAGTGCAGCTATTATAATTATTTGAACAATCGTTCGAATTCGTACCGATTATAAAATTGAGTCGTGCTCAATGCACAAAGACTAGGAATGCCAGTGCGTCACTTGGGCTACAAAACTACTCCTACTATGGGAGGGTGTAGGAGAGGAGGTGGTAAGGATGAAACAATGGATAGCTTTCCTAGTAATCCTATCAAATAATTATAAATGTTGACAATTTACCGCTGTGCAATAGAAATTCATTGTCAAGCAGAACATTCAATTGCCATATGGACTCGAATCAAAGCATAGAGGTCAATTCTGAAGCCAATCTGGGATTGTGTGTGTAGTATGAATAAATATACTGGAAGACCGTACGTAGCAGCTTATGCTCCAGGAAATGAGGGTAACGAAAAGGCAGATGAAATGGCCAGACTAGGCACGTTAATCCAAGCATAGAGGTCAATTCTGAAGCCAATCTGGTTTATCAAAGTCTTCCTGCGTCGTTACAAAAACGATAACAAAAAGGTCTACAGGAAAATGGGTATCTACAAATCCATGAAATGATGGCCAAGTGAAGACAGAATACTGTCAAAACTGTTAGCCCAATCGAATTGATATTTTTGATTCACAAAAATTTTTAGTAGCCATTTTCATTGGAAATTCGTTGAGGGGGGTCACTGGTAGTCTAAATTTGAAAAGTTGGGGTACCAGATTTGGTGCTGCATCCGTCATCTTGATTTAAAGGGGTATTTTTTGTCTCTTGAATAACACGTTCATTTTCAATTTGACACGGAAAAAAGTTTTCACAGAAGTTGTTTAAAATTAAATTATCTACAATTTTGGTTCCTATCAATTTTTTCATAGGATCGATTTTCTCCGATTTATACCCGAAAAGAAAGGTGAATCTTTGGTTATCGAAAAACTCGTTTATTTCCACGAGTTAAACTGTTAAAAACGAAGTTGTTTAAAATTAAATTTCCTACAATTTTAATTATCATCAATTTTTTCGTAGGATCGATATTTTTCAATGTATACCTAAGAAGAGTTAGGGGTGAATCTAAGTATTCTATTATCGCGTTTATGATTGATATTGTACCATTATTTTTTTGTTGCTGATTGTCGTTGTAAATTTGATGTGTTGAAAATATTATTTGGTACCTACTATTATGATTCCGATTTTTTCTGAAGATTATATTTTTGGGACGCACGTTCAGGGTAAAGGAGAAGAGGGGTATAACTAATCAGTTCATGGAACAGTATAATTTTCACAATAGAAAAAACACTCCATGATATCCTAGCATCCTTAATATTGTATAGGAAAATTTTATATTTTTCATCACCAAGCCCCTCGAACGGTTACTTTTGAAAGAATTGAGTAGAAGTTGGTTTGTATTAACCATAAACTTATAATATAAAGGTATTTATAAGTCTATGGTATTAGCCAACTGTTAACTAACCGCCACTGATATGAACTGATTTTCTGTAGATTTAATTGTATAACTGATTATTCTAAAATACCCAAGTAGGTATCTTTACTCAATTTATAGTGCTCAAATAATTAATACTTAAGTATCTCTAAAAATATTATCGCCCCTTTTTCACATTTTTTGAATAATATTTAAATGATTTTAATTAAGAATTTTGTTTGAATTTTTTCAATTGTAATATTTGAGAGGTCTGCAAAAAAATGCGTTCAAACATTTTTTGTCAATCTACAAATGAATTAGTTGAGGTAAAATACTGAGCATGTTTGTATGCTACCATCATAAATTTGACAAAAAATTCATGCTCCATCAAGTTTCATATTTTTCCATGTACATTTGCGCATAAAACGTACGATATATTTTCCAATATTAAATTAGGTGATTCCAGTAAAATTAAATAAAAAACATTCTAAATGTTTATTGACAAATTTGTAAGTACATAAAACAAAAATGACCGAATTATGATTTAAGATTTGAATAAATTGCAAAATATATAAATCATTTTTTATTTGTAACAAACTAAATTAGCAGAATAAGATCACTGGGACAGTAAACAATATAATTTCGGAGTGACAAAATACATTCTGAGGAATTATATTTATTAAGCCCGTTTGTAATTATCAATGATTCATTACAAGCTTCAGTCAATTTTTTAACATCCTAAATCATTCTGTATCAATTTTCTTGTCAATTTTGATTGCCGTGATATATTAATAGAACCAGTCCTATTTTCTACCAATTAATTGACAGCTTAGGGCAATACTATAGAGTAGTATTTAATCTCCTTTCGTATTTCATTTATTTATTTCCTTACCATATTTTTTAAAAAAAGAAAAGTTCGAAGTAAATTATGCAATATGGCATGTAAAAATATCGTGGTCAAGTAGTATTTTGTTTATAGCTTTTTTCTTCCTTGCCACATAAACAGTAGACCGTGAAGAATAAAAATACCTACCAACATTTAAAAGTTAAGGAGGCTTCCGCCAACTGCAGTGCGCATGATAACATCCTAAGTAAATTATTAAAACTACATACATTTGATTTTATACTTAGTCTCAATGCTTAATATCCTAAATACAGGATCCTAAAAAATGACTAATAAATAATTGATAATTACAAACGGGCTTTATATGTGGAATTTGTAAGTTCATATTATGCAAAACTATTAGTGACCCTTCAGGCAACGATTTGCTTGTGACAAAACTGTAAATTTATGAAGAAATATCAATTGTGTTGTGATGAGTAAAATCAAAACATCAAACGTTTTGGAACATTTTTCTTTATCATTGAGGTAAATTGCAAATCGTTTTCTGAAATCTGTGGAATTAGAGAGACCCTTCATATAAAAATGATATTAGTTGGAAACATTAAAAATATAAAATATTGAAACATTTAAATATCAGATACATAATATATTTATTCATAATCTTTTTAATTATCATGTTTCTTACAGTTGTAAATTGAAGTATACCATAAAAGGGAGGATAGAATTTCATTCTGATTCCACTTCCAGCTGCTATCTGATGCATCAGCCGCATTGGAAGCTATTTTGGATGAGGCTCGAGGGATGGGCGAGCATCTAAAGCAAGGATCGGCAACCTTTTTTGGCTGCGGATCAAAATCAACCACAATGTAAATTAAAGAGACGTTGGGGTGATATTTTCATTTTAAGACGTAAGATGTTAGGGATGAAAGTAAATTTCGCCGCTCACATTGACTTGCGCGCAAAAACAATTAAATATTTTTTATTCTCAAAATATTTGTTTCTTATTCATGTTTTATAATATATTTTCATGTTATACTTTTACTCGGTACTAAAGTAGGTCACTGGGTGACCCGCGAGTCATAGGTTGCCGACCCCTGCGCTAAAGTGCAAGTCCCAAGCATTTTTACCTACGCCATTTGCTCGTTGCAGTATGTAACAATCATATAGACAAAGTGATCGTTATTAGAACAGCATTATGTACTCAAAAATAGATTTCAAATATGAGGATATTATTTTGAGCAGCGAATTAAAGTATCTACAACTATTTTTTTTAAATATTGAAAGTATATTATACCAGGTCGGGAAAAAATATTGAACAAGTTAATATATTTAAAACGATAATAAGTGATATTTATGAAACTTTCTTGAACTTGTATGTTAACCTCAAATTTAGCGAAATAGGTCTGGAAAACTAGCAGACTACTATTTTAAACCTCTACATATCCATGGATTTCGACAAGGTCGTATACTTGCATCGATAACTTCTCTGAATACCGATAAATTGTCTCTCGACTTTGTCGGTGAAAACCGTTTGCATGTGATTCAGTATATATAATAAGTTTCAAACATGTAGGAGCCGAAATTGTGGGACTTGTGTGTGGCAATTGACAATCGTTCCAGAAATCCAATATTCCAACACGGAAGGCGGAGAAAGGACGATAAAATAGATGGAAGCCATGCCCATTACAAGGTAAACCTTTTTTAAAAAATTGCAGAACACCTCAAAATTTTTACCACGAGCCGCCACTGCTGTTTTTGTTATTGATTCATGAGCAGCAGATATAATTTTAAAAATAAGAATATAGGCTTAGGATAGAGGACTTTAACGCACATAATATTCATTTAAACAAACTTAACTGACATGGTATATATATAATCTTAAGTAATTTTACGAACAAAACAAACTTTTTTCGTTTAGTTTTCAAGCAGAGGGTTGCCATGTGTAAAAAAGTTAATAACCTCTGCTGACGTAATCACTGACTCCCTCCCCCTGTAGTTCTTACGTAATACTTTAACTACGAACAACAGTTTCTTCTCATAGGCACCTCATCCGTGGATATACTGTAGTAAGTATACTTTGGCAAGTTTATCTGAAATCGTGAAAGGAATGCAGTCGAAAACATTCGACATTGCCACTTTTAACTATGACAAAACTGAGGTTCTAACTATGTAGTGATAATAATTAGAAAAGGATCTTTTTATTATTAACAATATTAAAAATATGATTAAACATTAATTTTATAATGTGCTTGTTTACTTGGATTTATTCTATTAACATTATTTTTTCAATTTATGAATATTTAAAGATGAACACTTTTCCAAATTTGTTATGGGCTTTTTGAAGCTCTGGCAGCATTGTACGAAAACCATAATGACCACACCCTCCGAATTACATAATTGGTGATTTGTATCGACCAGCTGACTTCTTATTGGCAAGCGTGTGCGTGAGATCTCACCTCTCACTTCGTCAATTGACTGATATTGATTTATCCAGTGGCGTTGGTATTGTCAGTTACATTTGTATTTTCAGTTTCACTTGGTAAAATAGGTACCGTAAGCCATTTGTACGTTTGACAGATAGGGGCCATGTTTTTCCTCGCCTCTTACCGACGCCGCATAGCTTCAGATAAACTTGCCAAACTATAGTCGCTCCATCTTGTTGAAACTAAATATTCTGGTAAATTACAACAATAATATGGTTATCCAGTAAATCTAAATACTTGTCACCATTATAAAAACCGGGAATATAAGCCCCTATTTTCCACAATTCCCATCCAAATATACAACTTTTGTGGACTTGATTAATTAAATGAAATTTCTCATTTGAATAATACTTTGAAATATGGCGGTTAACTGTATTTCCGGTTGAAAACAAAAAATTTCATCCGATATATTTTGCTTCATTGCATTAAACTAATCGCAAAGTTTGATCAATATATACTTGATTTACTTTATCCCAATTCAGTATTTATGTTTCAAAGGTGAAGAATCAAAACAATTAATTCCGTTATTTACATCTTAACTAAAATCCAATAGATTAGTCCAAAGTAGCACTATTAGTAACCTTTGTTTTGTTGTGAATAGGAATTAAACCACAATCATTCCTATTAGTTATAATTACTTTTTCATAAGGAAAATCCAAGATAAATGATTTGAAAATTAATAAATAAATACTCATAAAGCACTGCTCACATACTGTCCACATATGAAATATAAATACTCTATATATTTTGACAGTATTCATGGTATTTATTTAAAATGCAAATAAAATCATGCTTATTAATAATTTTGAAATTATAATTACAATTATGATATAATAGAATTGCAGCTTAAAATATATCACAATAGTTAATATCAGTTGTTAGGAATTCTTAATTCTTAATAATAATTGATCAGTGGACAATGGAGCTCAACAATAGTACATTGTTTAACGAGTAGGAAAAGACTAACATTTCATTTCTGAAAGAAAGCAACACAGAGTCGAGCAATGTGGCTTTTCCTACATACTATTTTTCCGCAAATCGTTTAAAATTCGACAGATATTAATTAATAAAAAAAAATCCCGAATAATTTTTATTCGCAAATAAATGGTGCTTTAATGATGACAATTAGCTTACGGTCATTTTAGAAAGGGATACAAAATTTGTTTGTCCGAAGAATTTAAATAAAATTCAAGAAAGTCGAATTTCCAAGGAATATATTCCTTCTATCAAAAAATTAACAATACTATCCGATTTTTCTACCCAAAATAAGTAATAATTTGATATTTTTTGATAAAAATAAAAATAGTCAAAATTTGCATAATATAATAAGACAAGACAGGATAACGTTTATTGGGTCCGATAGTATCACATAGTATCATCATTATTGCGGGCTAACGAACCTAAGAGTTGGGTAGGAATGACTCCCATCAGTAAACAAGAGCAGCTTATGATAAAAAAAGATTTGCCACTATCGCAGCCAATGAATAGTCAGCAAATCAAGAAATTTTTTTTAGCTGGTTCAACAATTTGCGATTTTGATAACTCTGATAAAAAGTTGCTGGATAGTTATGGTTTTCAGCTAGGATCCAAGCATAGCAGCACACTGTTGGCTTAATAACAAAATGGATACAATACTACATGAATGAATTGATCGAATTATATGTTAACTGTAAACATTCATTTTTTATACTTACAATCTCTACCAATTAATATAAATAATAAATTCTTAACAACTGAAAAAATAATAACATTTGGCAGATTACTAATAAATTAAAAAAATATATTAAACCCGATTTCCATTATAAATATTTAAATTATTCTATGATTTCCCTTGTTCATCACAAATGCTCTCTTAACATTTGTCTAAAATCGTCTAGCTTGTATAAACTGTTCGATAATCTACCAAACGCATTTACTAATGACACAATTTCATTTCTTTGTAGTTGGAACTCTTTCTTATTATGCGAATCTAAAGATTGAGGTTGTGTTATACCCTCAAATTTTCCGCTAAAAAGAATTTTTAAAGCTGTACCCAGCCCTTGTGTTTGCAACTTTCCCCACAAGCGACATTTGTCACATCCTACGCAGTCCATGATTCTGGTGATATTTCTAAAGTGTTGTTTGAACTCATATTTTAGTTTTTCAGCTTGTTCACTATTTCTGAACATTGATGTTTCATCGAAATGATCCGGGAACGATTTAATAATATTGAGAAGGTCCTTCATAGCCATTTGTGTGTCCCAGTCATTAGAGTCATTGCCTTAAAAAATACATCAAATTAGGACGAATTGAGGCTTACATTTAATAACATTATAAAATACGGAACTACATTCAAATCTTAAATGAAAATTCATAAAATACGTAAATGATAAACTTCGTTATCGCCCTAGGAGTTGCTTGTGCAATTTCTCGTTTAACGGAACCTTAGTTCATCAGCAACTGCGACATCATCATCATCATTGGCACCATTTGCATCATTGCGGAAGTCATATTACAATAGCTGAACGCTCGTTGAACATTGGGTAACGCTTTTTCATGGAAGCATAAATAACCATGAAATGATCTATTATGTTATCTGCTATCCCCCTAAATAAAAATAAACAGCTGATTTCGATTTTATCAATAATAATGAAGTTTCCCTACTTTAATTTGGTGCATTAAATAAGCGCTGTTATGTAACCAAAACCATATTAAAACCAAGTTTGAATTATATAATAAGTTACTGATTAAAATTCAATATTATTTCGAAGTTTGCATTTCCGAATATTGCAATCTTTGAATATCCTCAAACGTTTGTATTTTTGTAGATACTTGTTTTTCAATATTAATATAGATTTTTTATGTATGCAGATTGTTTATTTGCATTTGGCTTACATGTATAACAAATGACATATATGACGTATTAGATATAAATACTTAAACTATAGTTTGGCATAACTAATGAAATTATCTAGCTCAACCTTTAAACTCACCAGTGTAGTATTCTTCATTTTCTAAATAAGGTGCTGCCTTGGCCAGTGCTCTTAATTCTACTAAGTAAATAAAATACAAGTTTCTCAACCAATTTGGCCCTTCGCCATTGGTTGTTTCAGGAGAAAACCTTTTCAGGAACTCATCTAGATTTGGACCCCATTTTTCCTCATTTTTTCCAAGCATAAATCCGTTGTTTTTGGATAATAAGTAAATAGCTGACAAATGAGTGTTAATACTAGCGTGCAGACCAGAGATCGATCTATAGAAGACTCTTTCTAATAAAATAAAAGGAATTTAATTAGTTGAATATATAAGTTAATTACAATTCACAATATATTTGATATCCTACAACCAATTGACACTAAAAGCATTTAGCTGGAAATCAATACTAGCTTGTAACCCTAGGGAGACCTTTTTCAAAAGTCTTATTATAATTCAATAATTATTGTAGCCACAGGGCCGATCCTTCTGCTTAGAGTACACTCTAGGACTAAGAGGAAAACGAAAATAATTACTGGTTCATCAAAGAATTCTAAACAGTTACTCAAGCTTATGACCAAAATAAAACTGGTCAAAAAATTACTGTCACACACACAAAAATTCTTTTTCCTCTCACCCCTATAAAAAGTATACACTTTCCTCCCTCATATCAGTGAGCAAGCTCATACTTCTCTCTCTTATTTTGTAAGTATGTTGTAAATAATAAAACTTGTAATCTGATTATACAAATTGTTTCCGAAATTACTAGAATATCTTGAACATACTGTATTCTGGCAAACATGAATATTACTTTTATTTCAACTTCAAGATTCTTAGATACTTTTTTGACATAATAATGTAGAGTATACAGCAAATGCCCAAACTACATGTTTATGAATTTTCCAGATATACTTTAAAGGAGAAAAAAAAATTGATCGCGCTAACTTATTTACTATTCTAAAGGGAAGTGATTACTTAAAAATGTTAGCGCCAGTTGCAGAAATAAGATGAGTAACGGCGTAAAGTAGTAGTTATACTCCATTCCAAGATTTTTCGTTTTATTTTAAGACCAACATGATTGATTCAAGAGGTAGGACACTGGTGGGTTTGGCAAAATTACCGGTTATGGGTAGTGTGCTCCTGGCGTCGGTGATAAGCCTCAGTCGTAGCATGCATTAACATCATAATCTTTATTTTAAGTCTTTAATCTAAACTGCTGAGTCAAAAGATGATACAAACCTTTTTTCTTTTAAATGAATATAAAATTATCTGCTATCAGATATACACAATATTCTTTATAGAAATATAAAAACATGTGAAAAGTAATGGATAAGAAATATCAAAAAAATATATTTTTTTCAACATTGAACTCGTGTAGATCCTAATATTTACCTTCCAAACAAAGTTCGTTTAGTTTGTTGCTCTGGATATACGGATTAAAGCTAAATGATTTTTTTGGCCTGAAACAGTTTTCCAAATAAATACTTTTCCATACTCTATGAGCTGAGGGTCCAGAGTATCTAAAATATAAATAAAATATAATTCGTATTATACATAAAAAATGTTTTAAAATTGTTTGCAATAGCAAATTGCTTTTTTACAAGATGGATGCAATATAAACAGCGTGGTGAGTGCATCAATTCTTATAGAACATTCGAACACAAAACTTAAAGAAACCTGTATGTTTGTTTTTAGTATTTTTCAAGCTATAATTGTAGCGAGGCTAAATCAACTCCTAAATTTTTGAAATTATGTTGAGGCCATTTGAGATTTTTATAAGGGTGTCAATTGGGTTCGTACACACCAAAGCAACAGAGTTCTCAGATTCGCAGACAGAACATCAACACTATGATCTTTACCGATAGA
This sequence comes from Galerucella calmariensis, assembly GCA_910591675.1. Taxonomy (NCBI): domain Eukaryota; kingdom Metazoa; phylum Arthropoda; class Insecta; order Coleoptera; family Chrysomelidae; genus Galerucella; species Galerucella calmariensis. The sequence continues at coordinate 10,180 of CAJUYG010002198.1, read as the reverse complement.
AATTTCCAGTGAAAACATTTGTCTATTTATTCAGTGAATCCTACGTGAATGAATATGTTAGGAAAAAAATGTAACCTCAACAGTGTATATGGCATATACATCTGAGCACAGCAATGCGGAGCCAAGTTTTAGCTGTTATGTAATAAAAATAGTAATTTACTTAACAAGGCCGGAAAATAGGTTTTTTTTGGACGAATAGACAAAATTCTAGGACGAGCCGTGGGCGAGTTCTGGAGGTCTGTCAGTCCAAAAAAAAAAAAACATTTTTGGGCGTGTTGTGTACAATATTTTTTCGGCAACTGTCTAGAATAAAAAATCATTTTGACGTCACATTTCTTTATTATAAATTTCAATTCTTATTTGAATTAAGCAGAACAGAAAATACTATATATTAACAAAAACATTCTAATTCTTATTTATATTAATATTTATATTAAAATTCGAGCAACTGCTAATATTGAAGGGATTAAATTTGTTTGAAATGCTTGGTATATTTAAATTGTTGATTCTTTCCGGCCTAGGCCGGGAAGTACATACTTCCCGGACTAGGCCGGGTGAATGGTACTTTCTCAAAGAAAAACAATTATAATGAAATACCTATGTCATCGGCTTACTACGAAAAGTGACAAGTCAAAAATTTGTGATTTTGTATTCAACTGACCTAGATGTATACTGGGTCTCTTCCTCCATTGGATACGAATATTATGTTTTGTAAATAAAGATAGTGATAATTTATGAAATCTGTCTTGTATAATCAAATTGAATATTGTTTCCTGTTCAAAAGAAAACAATTGACTTGGTCCATTTTTGTAATAAGCCGACGATGTATTCGAAACAGTAGTGTGAAAAACATTAATATTTCAAAATTAAAATCCAAAAAATTCAAATTTTTCTTAAAAGCAGTGACAGTATATAGTTAATATCAGTAGATTTTATTTGATTATTTTATTATAGTATAAAACCGATTCTAGTCATTAGGACCGACGAATAAATGTTATCAAAATGTTTTGGTTTTATTGAATAAGTCGTTACAAATTCAATTTTAAATCTATTCAGTCAATTGTTGAAAGTACCTAATAAAATTGAGGAATTAAATTTTTTATGTTCATTATAAGTACAAGTTTTCGTAATATTTGTTATACATTTTTTTCATAATCCAGTTAGTACAGAAAATATATTAAATGCCTCCTATACTTGAAAGTGGTGGAGTCATCATTATTTCCGATTATGCCCAATTGAAAATAAAAATTAACTTGTCATAATAGGGCAATTTAAAAATAAATTCATACTAATATTTTACAAACAATTTGAAATTACTTACCCCGTATATCTTTCTGGATTAAGTAATAAATCCACATATTCAGCATTTTCATTCCCATCATCAATATCACAGAAATTGTCTAAAGCGTCATCATAAGCCTCCCACATTTGCAAGTCTTTTTGCAGTTTTTCCGAAATAGTTTTATTCAAATAATCCAACTCATTGTGATGTGTAGCACAGCCTTCATTTACTTTCTTCGAATATTTTTCTTTAGGATGGGGATCTGAAATATTATTCTAAGTTACTCAATTATATTATATATAAATATAAATATTTGTCAAAATTTTCAGGAGATCATTTTCAAGAGAACATTCTAATAGAAAGTGAATGATGATAAAAAGTTTTTTTCTAATTTGAAATTTTTCATAAAAAAAGTATGCTGAATAAAAACTTCTTCAAAATAATTACATCATTTTTTCTTCAATTAATTATAATATTCTTCAGGATTACTTTGTTTTGAATTATTTTAGAAATACGTTCTTGTATAATAACGATATTTGGTGCGACGAGACAACTTATTTTTTCCACTACTAGCTGTGAAGTTAACAATTATTGTTTCTTCTAGCCAACTAAAAAGTTGAATTTCTCTATTAGTGGTTAATAATTTTTTTCTATTATAAACCTAGGTCAATAATGGACAAATTCAGAGATAGTAATTCAACAAAAACTTGTGAAATATAATTTTTTATACCCAGGAGATTGTCTTCAAATTCGCGCTCAACCAAAAATGACTGATGACATAAGGAGTACGTTCATAATCTATGGAGCGAAAACAGACAGTGTACTTGTCAGTCAGGCGACGGGTTAAGCTACATCCTCAATCAATCTGCTAGCGAAGTGGCACTTCAGCACGCGTGCTGCGAAACGGATACCCATCCTCAATCCTGTCAATTCAGTCTGCCTGAATGTTATCGCACATGCGCATTTTCATTGTTATTTTAAGGTAACGAGGTAATTAAAAAGTTCAACCTGTGATTATTCTCGTAAATAAAAGCAGTTACTACTTATCAAAGACAACAAATTAATATAATTACGATATTAGAAAATAATGTATGTTTGTTTACGAAGATAATAGAATAAAATAGGGTAAGTGTACCTAAATTATTTTCCCCATGATTGAATGCGCATGACACAATTCGGCACGCACCGAAAAAGCTTGCAGCTTGCAAGCTTGCACTTCCAAGTCGGCGCGCATGTCAGCACGAAATTGAATTGAGGATGCTTACGTTTAAACGTCATTGTCCCAGCACGCGTGCCGAAGTGCCACTTCGCCACTAAATTGATTGGGGATGGGCCTTAAACGCTTCTCGTGGTGCGTTTGTGAACGCTGTGGTGTATAACTCTCATAGTCAAGATGTTGTGAACGCAATACCGCTGCAATTTGTTTTTTATTCATTTGCGCATGTGTTCAAAGTAAAACAAAGCACATAACCTTGTCTATGACATAACCCACGTTTTATAAATTTTTTGGATGTGGTCGTATAATTGGTTTCGTTAATTGTTGCACTTAATATTGGTGATTGTAAACTATAGGAATAATGGTATTGCTGTGTGTTTGAATTGTAATAGGAACAGTCAAGAAGTTCGTATGCATCTTTTTCCCATTAAATATCCTTTGGTGAGTAATATTTTAGCATTTAAATAATTTCAATTTTTGTGTTAAATAATTTGGCTAGTAATGGGAAAAATTGTAGATAGTGGTGACATTTATAAGCCTTGCAATTTATTTCGCTCGGGGCGAAGACCCTCGCGAAATAATTTAGGTCAATAAGGATAGTCTTTACCACAAGTTTGTTAATAATAGTTTAAGATGAATTCTTCAAGTGTGAGTGTTAAAGTGCTTACCACAAATAACTTACCAGGAGGTACTACTTTTTGTTGCGTATCTCCTTTGAGCCCTTCAGGAATCTCCTCGGGAGGACAAAGTTTCACATGGCAATCTTTCATTGCGCATTTACTATCGTCCAACCAGAATGGACACGGTCTTTTTAAATTCACCTAAAAATAATAAAAATTTACATATAATGAAATGAACGCCTTTCATTGGAAGAGTATCCATTTATCTGCTATTTAGCAACGATTCATTCCAAAAACCTAAATTTTGGGTACGTTTTTCATTAAATTTTTATATCAGATAGTAAAAAATTCAAAAAAATAGAAGTTTCCTAAGGCTTATCTTTAAAGTACCTCGTACTTCACCAGTTTCTTGCGTGTGAAACAGCAGTTTGTGGGAGAGTGAAAGCAGTGAAAAAGCTTCAAAAAAGATAAGTTAACTTTATTTCACGCTTCCCATGAGCCAATACAGTTGATTAGTGCAATCCGTCCACACCTTTAACGGGAAAAAATTATAGTATATTAAGGGCCGGTTTTACAAGAGAGATTTATACTAGGTAGGTATAGGTCCATTTTGGCGTTTTGAGAAAAATTTTTGGACACGTCGATTTGTATTTTTAAATGTGCCCTTTTTTAAAAAAAAAATATTATATAGGGTGTGTCATGTGACAGTGGCCAATACCAACTTTCTATTTTAAACGCAAACCTCTGAGCATTATTTATTTCTTGGATTCTTCAAAAAACTTTAGACATAGTTCATAAATACTGTCCTATATACCTATCTTCAACTGTTTCGCAAATATTAAGTGTTTTCAGATTTATTACAAAAATTAACATTAAAAAAAGATTAAATTATTTTATTTCACAAATTCGCTACATTACACTAAAAACCTGATAAGTGATACTGATTATTTCTTAATAATGTAAAAAAAAAACATTAACGTCAATGTGAGAAATGTTCAAAATGCTCGCGGCGAACGTCTTGGCAACATGCTAATCTGGTATAGAAATGCCTTTTCCGGCGTGACTGATCTAATCGCAAGCGTGATCTGCCTTATTAAGTTATCTAAGTTGAGAAGTTTAGTTTTGTATACAATACTTTTGACATATCCCCACAAAAAGTAGTCGATTGGGTCAGATCAGGAGATAGTGATGGCCATTCTATCGATCCGCGCCTCCCATTTCACCGATTGCCACGTTCAACTATGAAAAGCCCAAAGGGCTAAGTATGTATTGATTATAATTGAAAAATGGACTTCTGATTATCAACAATATATTAATAATAATTAAACGATAGTTCTTTAATGTGCTTCTTTCATTGGTAATAGAGTAATAGAGATGGAGATGAAAGTTTACCAAGCACATCAAATAATGTAACTGTTTCTTATGCTTCAACAAGCAAAGGAAGCGATTTATGATTTGTGTTTAATAACTGTACTGTACTATAAACAATTATTATAATAACTAATATTATGGATTTAAATGTTATACAATAAAATTATCAAAAATATCTATGGTTCATGTTGTTCAAGTATTATTAAGTAATAAGATTATAAATACAAGTAGGTCGTAGGTAAAGTCGTAGGTAAAGTCGAGGGTAAAGTATAGTACGTAACTCGTGTTATGAAGTATTTTACGCACTCACGGAATTATGCACTTGCCGCTACTCGGCATCGTGCGTAAAATGCTTCTTACCACACACGTTACGTAATATACTATTTTATATCATATCCGTGAAAAGGAACACAGGAATGGTTTTTGCCTCGGTTTGTGCTCACTATCTCAATATGGAGAGCTAAATGGGAAATAAGTATTGAGTGTAGGGTACCGAATTGGTTAAATAATAATAGTTTATCTACAGCTGTCATGTAAGGCACTATTTTCAGTGGCATAATGACGTATATTACCGAACTAATGCGATAATAAGAATCAAGAAAATAGTATATTGTATACCTAGGCGGTAAAGTGGCGTTTTCCAGGCCGAAATAAGATATGGACAGGCGAGGCATAGCCGAGCCTGGCTACTTGTTAAGGCCTGGAAAAGCACTTTACTGCGATGGTTTACACATAATTTTTTATCGCTTACACTTTACATTATTTCATCTGATTCAGGCTCCATAACTTCAAACAAACATCAACATACTTACGACAATTTAGAGACATTGACAGCTACCAACAATTTATTTTTATACTGACGTTCAATGGTGTTTATTTTGAGCGATTCGTTTTTGTTTCTTCTGAATGATGTGATTGAAATCACGTACATGCTATTATGACTGGGATATCAATCAAATCAACAAGTTTGATTCAATCCGTCAACTGGGGCGCCAGCTAGCGTGGAAACGTAAAATTAATTTTCCCACCTCTCTAAAGCTGATACAATTGAACTTTCTCATAGTGTTGAATAAAAATATTGATACTTACCAGAATTAAATATATATTTTATATTATGTAGTTTAGGGTACCTACTTATTTATTATATATATTTACAGTACACCCTTTACAATTCTATAAATTAATTTCAAATGCTGACATGCCCAACGCTTTACTAGAAAAATTACTTATATTTTAATTTTGAGTATATCCTGATGCCGAAGGAATGTTTTCAATTTTTACCAAAATTTTCATTGCTGTGCATTTTCCATCCCGGTATACAACAAAAAATCGCTTAGGTTCGCAATTTATGATATACTCTCAATAATACTAATGAACAGTCGTAGATAAAATTTTGTACGTAGCACGTGGGATAGGAGTTGTATACGCACTTATGTGAATAAACGACTTGGCCTCATCATGCAAACTTTACATGCATGCATTAATAATATACATATCCCACTAATTACGTATTACACACCGAGGTGGGAAGAGTTTCATTACTGTCGAGAGATTAGTATCCCGATAAAAATTAATGAATCTTTGTTTCGTTCTGAACACATCTAAAATATTACATTTGACAACTGTCACCAATATAAATCAATGTCAGATAAAGTCGGATGGATATTAATTTCGTGAATAATATATTAAGAAAAATGTCCTCCAATGAAGAATTGATGGATTGTACCCCTCCAGAAATAGGTATTAATATTTATCAATGTGTTATATTTTGAAATATAAAAAATATTCATCTAAAATAGATAGGTGATATTGATGATCACAATATTTTAGAGGCGGGAAGTAGAGGTGTGTAATATGACACTTTCGAACCCTCAATGACGTTAGCATTAATGAAACCATTTTATATATGATTGTGAATCGAATAATTTTCTTTTTTCAATGTTAATATTTGATTTGCAATAAATCTGAAAGCACTTAATATTCCCGAAACAGTTTAATATAGGTAAAGGACATTGTAAGTACATTGTGTCTAGAATTTTCCAAAAAATACGAAAAATGAAGAATATACAAGGGGCGGTAGGTATATGAAATATGGAAGTTGGTATTGGCCACTGTCACAAGACACACCCTATATAATATTTTTTTTAGAAAAAGACGCATTTAAAAATACAAATCGACGTGTACAAGCGTTTTTCCCAACATACCCTCATTTACTTGTTATCAAATTACTGACTGCCATTAGAAATTTTGAAGATCATGATAGTTTATAAACAAATGAAGTTGCGCAAAGACTTACCTTTTAACAGGAGAAAAATAAATCTATGCACAGCCTCTTCTTAATAGAAATATGTACAATACTCATTAATACAAGCAACAGGTGAAAGAGAATTGGGCCGGTAGACTAAACAGAATATTTTTATTATCAGGACTACACAGTCTCTTAGGTTGTTAATATGCTCATTGATATGGTTTTTTGGAATAATCATTTTTGAGATACCTACTTATATTGATATGGAGAATTTCAAATTTGAAGTACCTAGGTACCTAAATACCATGTTTACTCTAATATTATCAATAAATACAATGAATGAATAGAATTTTTATCCTCACTCACCTTATAAAATCTAAAGGAGCCTTTACTAAGAATTCTATTCAATACAGGATATATTTTTATATTATTAAAACTATCCACATTTTCAATATTTGACTCACATTCCTCTATTACTCCAAAAATAGTCCACATAAAATTAATTCCATTGTAGGATTGAACAAAAGTGTCACAATAATGATACTGTACAGTAGTAATAATAAACATACATAAAATTACACGAGGTGTTACAATCATTGTAAAAAAATTATATTACCCATGTTAAGTGTACCAGCAATATATAGAAAATAAAAGTAATTTCAGTACTATCAGTGTGAATAAAAGATTGAATAACACTAAAATGTAATATGAAACCTGTGAAACTGTTTGGGTGGTTTTAGAATAAACCAAATATATATGTTTGTAATAGAAGGATCAAAAGGATCAAGAATCACATTTTGAAAAAAAACTCATAACTACTTACTTACTGGAAGGGAATAATTATGCTAAATAATATTCTAACCCTGATTTATAGTGTAAAAATTATTATAACATTTAAAAAATGAAGTTCTCTTGAGGTCTTGGGATGTGCCTTGAACTAGAAATTTTCGAACCTTCATATAGGTACCTACTTATGAATGACATTATGATACAAATACTATCAAAATTGATTGACTGAGGTTGACCTAAACATAAGAAAGTTCATAGTATCATTAACATGAAGAGTTTGTGTTTGTAACAGTTTTGTACTCGGTTTTTTAATTCATAGGAAAAAACTAACAGTCAGAAAATTTTCAAAAACTAACCATTTATTGCTGACTGATTAAAATGTGGTGTGGTCCAAATTTCAGTAGCTCTACATGATATACTGATTGTGGCAAAACATGGTATGAAGGACATTTAATTCTTTTCATCTTGGGTGGATGTATTCAGCTTTTTATTCCCTTTTACTGATTCATAAATCCACACTACACTATTTACTATATAGACACTAACTCTAAATATAAGTAAACAAATATAACAATTGAATTAAGCATCGTTGATTTATTTTTAATTATTCAAACCAATTTCATTTTCATTCCATTTTTAATTAGTAGTTATAGTAGGTACTTAAGTGCCACAGTTAATACAATATTAATATTGTTAGAATGTTACCTTGAACAATCTGAAATAGTCTTTTAGTAACAAACTTGTCAGCCTGGGGTAGATTTTAACATTATTAAAATGATCCACCGTATCAATGTTACATGTGCATTCATCGATATTACCGGATAATTGGCAAAAACATTCATCTTGTTTATCAACATTAAAGTATGCTAAACACTGATTGAACACTAAAGTACTGATGATTACTTTGATCACACTATTGATCACCATTATTTACTATCATCGCGACTAAACACTAACTAAATTATATTGATTCTAAAACAGAAATTATGTTTAATTTTTCTACTAACCGAACACTTCAACTTCACTTTCTAGTTAAAACCATGATACACGTGTGATCAGCTGTGAAACGTCAAGTTACAAGTTCAACTCTGCGCTACGTGACATGAATCAGCGCGCAGTGTCGCTTTCTAATTCTATGTATCGTTCGTTTTATATTCCTATCCGACGTTGTCGGATGTAAATTAAATACGTGAAAACTATTCTGTATTTATATGATTATTTTTAAAATGGTTTTTATTTTATTAAAATCTATATGCAGATGTGCATAAGATAACCAAGTAAAACAATCATTACTTATTTTTAAATACAAGTACCTAGGTACATGCAAAAGTTTCCATGCACAAGTGGTTTAAAATTATTTTTCTCCAAAATGGTCTTGGTAGGTGGCTAACACAAATTTTTTGAAAATATGCTTTAATTAGTATTGGTAAGTTCTGATTCAGAAACTCCACCTGTTCGACATATTTGGTCTTTCAACATTTCACACATTCTATGAAAACCCCACATTTTTAATACCTATACCTAATATCTCTCATATCATGAAGTACTTAAGATGAAGTGAATGTACCTACCTAGTACTTTTTCAGTAGGTATACTTGACGTAATAGATATTGTGCGAAGTTAAAGTTGTCGGCTTTTTGTTTGAGTTTGACTGTAATTCGATACGATACCGTTATTGAAGGGGATATACGATTAGATAGCTGCATTAAAAATATTACGTGCACTATACCTATTCCTATTTCTCAGATATTTGATGGCGTGTTTAAGAATCATATAACGGTTTACAAAAGGTACGATCGTTGAGTGAAAAATGATATCTCATTTATATCACTCAACGGTATAGTTTTTGGTAGGTAGGTAGGTTCGCTAGGTTTCAATAGGGGTAAAAATTGATATGTTAAATAGGAGTCATTCAGCAGGTGATATTGTTTTGTGGTTTAAAGGTCAAATGCCTTACATAAATGGTAGAAAAATATGTTAAATGACAGTAACTAACCTAACATTTTGTTAAATTAAAATTTGCTACGCAGGTACCTATACCTAGATACCGGGAGATGATACTTATTTAGGTATTATATGTACATCTCGTTGTAGTTTTTCCAGTTTTTGAAATAAATCAGAAAACAATATAAAAACTTATTGTTAAGAAATATACCTGGGTACCTAGGTAATTCAAAAATAACTTTTTTCAACAGATGGAATTAATAACGGATCGGACAAAAGGACGCCAAAAAAATACCGGATTATCCGTTTAAAAAACGTTAACTACCTAAAGAATACCTGTATTTTATCATTTGCCAGATACCTAATAGGTATATTTCAAAATCCTTCTTCGATTTCCTAGTGAAATTAGCTACCTATTCAATTTAGAGACTTGGCAACTCCGTAACGTAATCAATTTCGTTATTAGAATATACTGAATTTTTTCCACATATCAGGTAAATCAGCAACTACCAGCGTAGTGTTGTTATCTGTGTATTCACTTATTCATCTTTTTAGTTATAAATCTAGGTCATTTTCTCTATAGAATGAGGATACGTGTGGTGAGGTGAATAAGCATCAGTGACGTGGTCCAATAACAGGAGGGTATAAATATATTGGGTAATTAATGATGAAATTTATTTTTTCGTTTATTACCTGATCATTGAATGATA
>CAJUYG010002197.1:57811-67965 GCA_910591675.1 Galerucella calmariensis | reverse complement strand
AGAGAAAATTTGCTAGAATCTGTTATATCAATGAGTTAATAATTTTTTTCGAAATGTTCACATTTTTAAAAAAGTCAGCATAACTCGGAACCCTCTGTATTTAGGTATAGGGAACCATCATAAAGGAGTATCATATTTTTTAGTGGCAATCAGAAAATGCAATAGAATATAGGGTGTTTTATAAGAAAAGAATAACTTTGATACGCCACACTTTATTGGAACACCCTGTATAATTCAAAATATTTCCAAATTATAGTTCAAGTTGGAGTAAAATTTGTGGTACAAAAATATTTTCCAAGAAACTCATATTTTCTTCGATATTTGTCCGGTCCCGGACTTTTGCCCAGCTCTGAATAAATAACACTAATTGAAAGAGATAAAATGATTGTATGCTCAGTCATCTCTTCCAAAACAAGTGGGCGTGTGTTCATTGTTCATCTATGTTAACTGTTGTTGCCAGAAAAGTAGGTTAATTTGTGCAAATGATATTTGTGTCTCGATATCGTTAACTTTGTTTCGAATTAATCCATATGATCTATTAGGTATTAGGTAAAACTGAATACTTTCCACCGGAAACAGTGTACTTAACGAGTAGAATTCTCACTTTAACTTTTTTTGGTTTGTATTTTCACTACCAGCGTTGATTGCCATTGTATTTGAAAATAAAACATTTCACAATGCGAATTATGAAGTGAAGGTCATTAAGCAGAAGCAATAAGTAGTTGATTTGTTTATTGTGGTACTTGGAAATCCCCATTTCCTTCATGGCCAACAATTTTAAACACGGTTAATAATTTTGAGAAATGTGGGTGTGCTTCAAATTTTCGAGAATACCAAGCATCTGAAGATCCAATTGAACGTCCAATAAACGATGAAAGACAAAATAGAGAGCTAACTGTTTGTTTCGCGGTTGAAACAGAACGACAATGCTGTTTATGACACATTTTTGAAGACGCCTACAAAATAAGAGAGCTGTACAGAATATTTTATAACGAAACGGGTACCGTTGTTACAAGGTTCAGACAACACAGGTAATTTCGTCCGTGAACAATTTCAGACGAATGGATTTCTGTGATACATATGAAACTCAATCCATCTATCACAATATATTGGTCTCGAGAAAATGAAATTTTCGATTCGAGCCCAGTTTCTATTATAGGTCCTTTTTTATCATGGGAACTTAATATCTGATGTAAGTTCCTTGTGGCATTACTTATTCTTTTTCTCTTATTCTTTTGGGAATCAAACCACAATATTGTTTTTTATTTTTTATTTCGACGTTTCGGTAGCGTTCCAGCTACCGTTGTCAAGATTAACTAGTGATAAAATTAATAAAATAATTTTTGGCCCCTATCTGACACAACGAAAAAAAATGACAACTAGACAATCAATAATATTTTGAAGTTTAAGACTACAAAACTTTTTTGTCAAATTTAATTAAGGTCCATTCATAGTAGATCACACCTCTGGTAGAATGTGAAATAAAATATTTTATTTTATGACATTCTAACGATATGGTAGTCTACTAAAAATGGAATCCAGTGAAGTGCACGTTCCAGGAGCGGTTTTTATTGGGATAGCGCTTTTTTTAGCTTATTTTGGAAATGTTGTTAATAAAACGCGTTTATTGTTACTTTTTTGTGTATGATCATTTTTGTTTTCAGAACATGTATAACTCAGTTTGCTGATTTTGTGTATTGAAGTGTGTATCGATTAACAACTATTCCAATGATAAATCAAAAGAAAACCTGGATAAAAACTTATGATGCTATCCTGATAACGCAGGTAATCGATTATTGGAAATTTCTCTTTCTAACATTGGTAACCAAATTTGACTACATTCAGCTGAAATACTAGCTACACATTTATCTGCATTTAGTTGTATTAAAGCACTTTCTTTGATTTTTCGTCTTTTATTACTTTTGTCGAATCCCATTGAATTTTATGCCCCTCTTCCCAAGCATGTTTACAAATACCTGACTTAAAGAACTCCCTATCTTTGATGTATTTTTTATGTTCACTTATTCGAACTTTCAATGGTCTAGATGTTTCACCTAAATAGAATTTGTCGCATTCACAAGATATCTGATATATGCAATTTTTTGAAGATTGTTCTTCATTTTTTGGTTTCGTTTTTGTTAAGATATATCTCAAAGTATTGTTAGATTTAAAGCTGGTTCGAATATAAAATTGATTACCACTTTTCTTAATTCTTTCTGACAAACCCTTAACATACACAAAATCACCAAACTGAGTTATACATGTTTTGAAAAGAAAAAGAAAAGAAAATGATACACAAAAAAGTAACAACAAACGCGTTTCATTAACAACATTTCCAAAATAAGCTAAAAAAAGCGCTATCCCAATAAAAACCGTTCCTGGAACGTGCATTTCGCTGGATTCCATTTCTAGTAGACTATCATATCGTTAGAATGTCATAAAATAAAATATTTTATTTCACATTTTACCAGAGATGTGATCTACTATGAATGGACCTTAATAAAATTTGACAACAAAGTTTTGTAGTCTTAAACTTCAAAATATTATTGATTGTCTAGTTGTCATATTTTTTCGTTGTGTCAGATAGGGACCAAAAATTATTTTATTAATTGTATTACTAGTTAATCTTGACAACGGTAGCTGGAACGCTACCGAAACGTCGGAATAAAAAATAAAAAACAATATTGTGGTTCGATTCCCAAAAGAATAAGAGAAAAAAGAAAGGGAACTTGTCATATCTGCAGTACCTAATCCTTAAATCCGATGCTAATGTCAATATAATTTGGTTTCAATAATATGGATGTGCAGTCCATAGTTCAGGGTTAGTAATGGCATTTTCAAGGTTAACATTCCCCGACAGAATTATTAGTACTAATAGAACAATTAAATGGCCTCCAAAATTACCTCCAAATGATTTTTTTCTTTGAACATTTTTGAAAAGTAGCATTTATCGTCAATAATTTGAAAGAAAGCTTGCTCAGAAAATTTTTATTGAATTTCAAGATGTACAGCTTATACGTGATAAAGAGTGCATTTTTTTTCTTCCTTGTTGAGAAAATAATGAACTGAAAGAGTCGCACCAGCAAAACCTTAGAGATAATCATAGACCTTCCTTCACTACATCTTCATTCACGGAGGATCCCTAATAAAATGCCTGAATTATGCTATATCTTCGGATTCCGGCGATATAGCGGGACCAATCCAATCCCTTAGGATGCTCACGGCTTTAATGTTTTCGAGTTCACGGTTCCAGGTTGTGAAGGAATTGTCGGAAATGAGATTGATTATCAAGGAAAACCATTTTGTGGTATCCCCAAAAACCGCATCTTGGAAGAAATCCCAAAATGAGAAAAGCCACTTAGTGCAGCATACTGGAAACATACTCCAGACCGAAGGCAAGCGAACAGGTGGTTAGGACAATCGGGCTAAAGGACCCCCTTATAATTGAATCTACAATCATATCATTAATTCCATCAAACGTTGTACCGAATGGCGATGATGTGTTTTGGACAAAAATACGACGACAAAGAATAGTGAAGCTTGCAGATCTTCATATTAAGCAGATTTGGTACACATTTGGCATGCAGAGAAAGTGAATACCGGATTATTTATATGATTTGTAGGTTTAATCCCGAAAAATTCATAGACGAAGTATCACTTCCATTTATTTGTTAATACCAGCAACTTGGGAGAAATATAACACTAGTAGCAACTGTTGAACGTAATCACAGTCGCATGAGTTGACTCACAATTTTTTGTTAACTCACTACACCACTGAATTACGTATTCCAATTTGTTCGATACCTACGTGTTTATGAAGCACGAAAATTCGGCGAGCAGACAATGAAAAAAAAACCGAAAAAGTAGATATTATATTATCAGCATCGATTTAATAAAGTTATACAGCGGCGAGACAGTCTCAATTTGAAATAATAAAAGATCAAAAAATAAAAGTTGTCTCTATATTTTTTGGTTATCGAATAAAATCATCATGTTGGATGTGATGTGTTTATTTCTGCAAAAGGTGCCACAAAAAAGACGTAGAATATTTAAGTTACTTATGAACACATTTGGTTTGTTTGTAGATGTATACAATGGAGGGTGCGATACAGAAAATTAACTATTCAGAAAATTCGCTAAAGTTTAAGAACATTTTTGTGATGTATCGAAAGCGATGCAAAAACAAGTAGAACGTGTCGCGGGACACACCGTAGGAACTTTAGTTCCTTTCAAGCAAAAATTATGTAATACATCTGACGTTATAGATAATCAATTCGCATATCTCTTGGTGGTCGAGTAGTAAGCAAACCAGACTCTCACGCGGTAGACCCGGGTTCGATTCCTTGTGAAGAAGTTTTTTTTGTTAATTTTATTTTTCAATAATTATTCTGCTTGATATTAATAACGACAACAGGTAGGCGTTTGAAATATTTAGCAGAATATTCATTATTATAGATAATGGTACGGTACCCTTCATGAGGGAGTCCGACTGGCAACATCTACTTATAACAGCATGGTATATTTAAAAAAGGAAACCGTAGTATTATACAAATTGGACATTCAAGAACTGTACGTTTACCACAAAAAAATTAGTGGAAACATGAAATTGAATTATTAAATTTTCAATTTGAAGTTATATCACAGTTTATGTAAATTTTTATTTTCTAGATTTTTTCTTAAGTGGGTCGTAGAAAAAATATTGTGATGTCTTTTAGTCAAAACAATAAGTTCCAATGATATAAATAATAAATTCCCTTGAAGCTAATTCCAATGAATCATGAATCGTTTTATAAATAAGAAATAGGAAGGTTGCACGTACGAAGTCAAGTTCCGAGCGTGAAATAAACATAAACAAAATTATTTATATTGACTAATGATGAACTTGACTCGTCGTATAAATATGTTAATGATAGTGTTTTGGGATTCATTCCATTCTAATTCATTCTAATTATCCTATTCATTCTAATTATCCTACTCATTCTAATTATTATTACAATCACTATAGATGTTCAATTACTATTAATATTAGTGTTAGTAATAAGTGATTTAATGTATACTAGTAAAGTAAAGTGAAGTAATGAACAGAACATGTCCCAGTGCTACAGGTAGTTGTTTTATTCCTGTAAGACGACACACCGAGTGACCAGCAACACCTATAATTCACCAAGTATCCATCCATACATTCATTACAATAAATATGCTGCTCGACTCGTGTGGACTCTTCATACCGCACTTGAACGATTGAGCACTCTGCCTACGGCGTCGTGCTCAAACTTTGTCCTCGTGCGATATGGCCATCATATCCACACTAGTTGCACAAACTACTATTTCTATCAAAATATGCCCTCTTACATTCAAAAACAAGCTGCCAAATGTCAAATCAATTTATCCATCCATTTAAAAGTTATTGAATTAAAACATTCAAGTTTTCAAAATTACAACACCCTGTATTTCGAAAAGTAAATGTGCTAGACCCCTTAATCCTCACACCATTTTGTCCAATTTCACGAGAGGAATCTACATGCAAACGTTGTAATTACCCTTAACGTTCGAGATGCTCATACCATTTTTTGCGCGATCGTATTGAAATAAATTCCGAATAAAATAATTTAAATTTCTCCGAAATGAACGAAATGTCAATAGTGACATTTATACTTCTCGATCAGTTAAAGATATATTTTGCATTTTGGTGAAATTGTTTTTATACTATTTATTACTTTCCGACGTCTGAACGGTGAGTAAATCACTTACCGACGTGTTAAACTTAGAAACCAGTAAACACAACCTACCGTCCTGACAACCGATGCTGGAAATAAACAAAAAAGATCAATCGCGCAAAAAAATTATGGAAATAATAGTAAAAGTTCATCCGAACAATTTCAAGTAGATCACCAGCACTGCGAATACCAGCTTTGCATAGAATTTTAATATAGCATCGATGGTTCAGTGGTAGAATGCTCGCCTTCCACGCGGGCGGTCCGGGTTCGATTCCCGGCCGAAGCATATGAATCGCTGCTTCGTAAACGAGAGAGATTCAGAAGAGAGCACACGCACGCAAGCAAGGCACATAACGAAGCAACGTAACATAACGTAACGGTCAGATCTTTTGCGTCGCGACCCCCGGTCGCTCAAACATGACCTGACGTAAAGAACTAAAGTTCCAAAAATCAAATTGGATTGAAAAGTAGTCTCGAGAATGACGCCAAGAATAAGTCAGGCAAAATCCACGACGTAACTACTGAGCCAGATTAAGATAATAATCAGGATGTTGGCTGGGCTTCTGCAGACCAAACAAACGAATGAATAACATCATATTGAAAGACATAACCATATGCAGGTTTTGCCAAGAATATGGGGAAACCTCAGGACACATAATGTGCTATTGCGTTTGAATAGGCTGAGGTTTTTGACGAACAATCTTAACCCTCCCAATATATGGAGGACTTGAGGTTTGGCCAATCTAGTAATAGGAACGGTTCTAGACAAGGAGCTCTGGAATAATGGGATAACATACACAATGGATTCCATTCTGCCTGTATATTTTATATTTTCACCATAATTCAATATTCGCAAATATTAAGAGATAATTAAAGATAATAAAAGATATAATATCTATTTGAAACTATGATCGTTTCTCCTTAATGCCTATACTTTTGCGTTTTTCAAAAATATCCGTTTCAGACTGCTGAATAGGACAGATAGGGAAGTTTAATAAATTGGCCAAGTTCCCCAACTATGAACGACCTTTTTAGTTTATTGCTTTTCTTAAAACACGCTGTGCCTCTTAAGAAAGTTTTTGAAAGGGTCCATTGTATACAAAACCAAAAAAGACCTTATCCGGTTCTGCTGTACATGACAAATTGGTTGTTAATAATATATATTCAAATTACTCTGGAGTTGTTTTTTAAGTTAATATGCCTTCTACATTCTAGTTTTAAGTTTTCCTTTTTGAAAACGTCTGACTTTTTTATGACACAAGCTATATTATTGTTCATATTATTTTACGACAAGCTTAATCATTTTTCTGTAAATTTCAAACAATAAATTCGGGCGACACAAAATAGTTGGATTTTTAAAAGGCCTTCTTTTATACTTGCAGGAACGTTTGCCATGTAATGGTACCAGCTATACTTTTTAAAATTAATTGTTTTTACAGTCGTGAGGTACATATTTTAGAGTATACATGAATTTGTGAGTTATCTTCCATTAGCTCCAAGTTACAAATATATAATTTTATTGATCAAATTGGGCTAAAACGCCCCATCACTGAGGAATAAATTCACATTTTTATTGAAGGTTCCCATTTATAAAATACAGATATATTTGAGCGTGTTATTCTCTTCAATTTCGAATATGTTTCTTCTGTGTAAGAAGTTGGTCAAGATGGATGTCAAGGTATTATCAAAGATTACAGAATAAATATTTTTATTCTGTAATCTTTGGTATTATGTCGCTGCAGATGCGAATGAATATTTTATAAAGCACAGGCGTGCGTAGACTTTTTGATTAGGGGGACCAAATATCAAATAGGAATCTTTTGATGAAAAAACAAAGAGCCGTGCCCGTCGAAATATTGCTTTTGCAGATTGCCGCCCTCCAATTTCTCGCAATTCATTTTAAGAATAAAAAACTGCTTCCTCGTATCATTGGAAGAACGTTAAAATTTAAAAATTTTAAAATTTTTTTTTATATATATATATATATATATATATTTTAATCAGAAATATTTGCCAACTATTTGTTTAATGGGAGTTTTTTTGGGGATGTGACAATAATACCAAAGTGTACTCTTTTAAGAATTTAATCCGAGCTTTCGAACCACTATGTGTTCATTATCAAGGACTGAAAATGTTAAATAACATAAATTATATAGCAGATAAATTAAATAATAATAATACTTACAAATATCTAAATGAGATTAAAGGTAAAAAAGGTGTATAAATGGTAATAAATTGAACATTTGTATAAAATAAAACTCAAAAAACAATATAATATAAAATATAAAAAAAAATTTTTTTTGACAGATGTATAAATGAAATTGTTTAATTATTCTCCATAGTGATTCGTTTTTTTAAATTATTCAAGTTTTGTTTTTCAAAATCCAAAAGATATGCATATATTACACTTAGATTATTTATATCCGTTTTTTTATTAATACATCTATCTTCTTGAGATATATAGGTTGTTTCTAAAAAGATCCGTTTTTTGTAATTGATTTCTGTCGATAAAATTTTTGCATGCTCATAATTCATTATATGGCCTTCAGAGAATACGTGTTCAGCAAGTGCACATTTCTCTGGGTGAAGCTTGCTGTCACTTTTATGGGACGTTATTCTATTAGCAAGAGACCTTTTTGACTGACCAATGTATTTCTTATCACAATTTTTACAAGGAATTTCATAAACTATGTTCGGTAATTTATTATTGGGTGTTTTGTCTTTGATTTTACTGAAAAGGGAATGGATTGTAAGATGTTGTTTATTTGCAATTTTTATATTATGTTTCTTGAAGATTCCGGAAAGTTTAGGTGTAATTGTTTTTATATATGGTAAAGATACATAAAATGGAATGGTATTAATAATAGAACTGATGTCATTGTATTCTGTGTTCCTTGTCATGTTATGAATTATGTCATTTTTATTGTCAGAAGTGTTATATAAAATTTGTTTCAAGAGATGTGGTGGATAAGAGTTTTCAAGAAATAGTTTATATAGAATTTTGATATTTTTTTGGTGAAAAATGGGATCCGAAATATTCAATACCCTATTTTTCATTTGTTTGATTAAGTTAAGTTTAGTATTACGTGGATGATATGAATGATAGTTGATATATCTACCAGAGCTTATCGGTTTTCTATACCAGTCAATTGAAATTTTATTATCTTTGTTTCTTATAAAGTTAGTATCAAGAAAAGGTAAGGATTGTTCTGTATCTTCTTTTTCTATAGTGAATTGTATATGTGGATCGAAACTGTTGAAATAAAATAAAATATTATTTATTTCATTTTCTGGAAGAGACAAAATTATATCATCCACATATTTTTTAACAAAGAACAATTCAAATGGTAAAACAGATATAACTAAGTCTAAGATGTAATCCATTACATAGTCTGCTAATATAGGAGATATTGAAGATCCCATTGGTGTTCCAAAGGTTTGTTGATACATTTTGTTATCATAGCAAAAATATGTACTATTAAAAATAAATGTTATTACTTCTAAAAAGGTTTCTTTACTTAGTTTGCAATTTTTATTTATATCATTCCATTTCTTATCAATAGCTGTTAAACATAAATTTAAATAAACATTACTAAAAAGTGACACTACATCCAAACTTAAAAGAACATAATTTGGTGGTAATACAAAGTTATTGAACTTTTTGTTTATTTCAAAAGAATCTTTGATGTAATATTCATTGTTATAGTCATATGATTTTGTAAGTATTTCAGTTAACCAAAGCGTGAGAGGTTCAATTGGTGTTCCTATTGATGCTACTATTGGTCTAGCTGATAAGGTTGGTTTGTGAATTTTTGGTAAACAGTAAAATTTTGCCGGAATACCGTTATAGGTTGTTAGTTTATTCTTAGTATCTTTGTCAATTTGTTTTTTATTAAACAACTTTTTGATTAAAGTATTACACTCATTGGTATATAATCTTGAGCCCTTTTACCCTCAGGGTGTCGGGTTATCATTTTATTGTTGCTTCATGAACTTTTTCCATTCTTTTCTGTCTCTAGTCAGTGTCTTTGCTTCATTCCATTGCTTATTTCTTTCTTGTAGAATCTTTCCTATCATGTCGTTCCAGGTTTTTTCAGGTCTTCCTCTTCTTCTCTTGTTTTGTGGTTTCGCTTCATAAATTTGTTTCACAGGTCTATTGCTTGGCATTCTCTGTATGTGTCCCCACCATCCTAATTGTTTTTGTTCTATAAATGAAATAATGTCTCCTATGTCTAGTTCTTCTCTTATTCGTGTATTTCTTATTTTGTCTCTCCTTGTCACTCCTATAACTCTCCTCAGGTATTTCATTTCTGTTGCTTGTATTCTACTTTTGATTTTTTTTGTTAATATCCAGGATTCACATCCATATGTTAATACTGGTCTATATATTGTTTTGAATATTTTTAGTTTTGTCTGTCTTGAAATTTCTCTTTTATT
>CAJUYG010002197.1:30657-57801 GCA_910591675.1 Galerucella calmariensis | reverse complement strand
GTTTTGAATATTTTTAGTTTTGTCTGTCTTGAAATTTCTCTTTTATTGATGAAGTTCTTATTCATTGTATAGTAAAGTTTTATGGTTTTCTCGATTCTGTTGTTAATTTCTGCTTCTTGTCTTCCCTTTTCGTCTATCGTTACACCTAGATATTTGAAATCTTTTACTTGTTCTATTTTTATATCATCTATCGTTATATTTATTTCTTCACCTCCTATGGTCATCACCTTGGTTTTATCTTTGTTTATTCTCATTTGTTTTCTCTTCAGTGTTTCATTCCATATTTTTATATTATATTGTAGTCGTTCTTCATTTTCAGCTATCAGTATTATGTCATCGGCAAATGCTCCCTCAGCTATCTCTACTCTCTGCTTATTTTTGTATCCAATGCACATTTTTTTGCTATTTCTATCACATTCCTTAATGATGTCGTCCATGAAAATGTTAAAAAGCATTGGGCTTAATGATCCGCCTTGTCTCAAACCCTCTTTTGTTTTGAAACCTTCTGATTTCATGTTGTTCTTGATGACATAATTTCTATTATTTCTATATATGTTTTTAATCATATTTATGATTTTTCCATCGATATTTCTATTTTTCAGACTCTCCCATAACTCTGTTCTTGGTACCTTGTCGAAGGCTTTTTCTAGGTCTATGAATGCCAGATATATATTTTGGTTTTCTGATCTTCTCTTTTCTATTATTTGTTTTATGGTGAATATGTGGTCTTGTGTGCTTCTTCCGGGCCTGAACCCACTTTGTGGCTCTGAGAGTTGTGACTATTTTATTCCTGAATTTGTTGTTAATTATTCTTTCTATTATTTTTGTTATGGTATTCAGTAACGTAATCCCTCTATAGTTATTGCAATTTTTGTAGTCTCCTTTTTTGTGTATCGGTGTTATTAGAGCTGTTCCCCATTCTTCTAGTATAGTTTCTTTTTTCCATGCCTTATTGATTATTTCTAATAAGCTCTTTCTTCCAGTTTCTCCTAAGTTTTCTATCATTTCTGTTGTTATTTTGTCCTCTCCTGGTGCTTTCCCATTCTTCAATGTTCTAATTACTTCATCTAGTTCTTGCATTTCTATCAATGGTTCGTTTTCGTTTAACTGGTTCCTTTCTGTTGTTTCTATTGATTCATCTTCATTTTCTTGACCTAGTAGTGTCTGGAAATATTCTTTCCATCTTTTCATTATATATGTTTCGTTTGTAATTATTTCACCGTTTGAATTCTTAATTTGTATGTCTTTTACGGGTTTATCTGATCTCATTGATTTTAGTGCTTTGTAAAATAGTTTTTGGTTACTTTTACTGTCTTCCTCTAGTTTATTACCGAATTCAATCCATGAAATTTCTTTTGCTTTATTAACTAATGTTTTTACTTGTTTTCTTCGATTTTTATATATTTCATACTGTTCTGTTGTATTATTGTTCAAGTATTTTTTCCATTGTATTTTTTTTTCTTTTTAATAGATTGATATTTTAAGAAATTGGGGTGGACCGCGATTATATAGGGTGGGCCATGTCCCCCCTGTCCCCCCTGTAGTCACGCCTATGATATGAAGTTATTTCGCTCTATTTATGTTAGTTCTCCACATAAAGTAATTAATAAGAGAGGTTTTAAATCATAGGGTAAGAGATGGAACAAAGCTTATGCGCAGCCAGCTGCGCATGGCGCTTTACAGCAACTAACTGAACTAGCAAACCCTGCCTCCCTCTACACAAAACTTCATTTTGGGTATTATTTTAATTTGAGGTTAGTCGTTGTCATTTTTGAATTTATTTTTATTTAATCTACTCATTGGCCTTTCTGCAAATGAATTAATTATCTTTATCATTGGCAAATACTATTCTATTTATCATCACTTATCATAGGTAAGTTGAAAACAATTTTTATCCTAAACGTTTGAGGTTGGGTTTTCGTAAAATAATAACATTATTTTCCATTTTATCGTGTTTTTTGCAGACAAGAACGAAAGATTACCAAAAATTTGTGACCCAAACCGAAATAATATGTATGTACTAGATATATATTGATGTAATTTAGGATGTAATTGTAGGTACTCATGTGAAAAAAGTGCTTTAATATTTTGAACACTGTATTTGTGTGCTCTGTGCTTCAATATGCCAAATTGTTTAAAGGGGTACGTCAATTGAATAACTAAAAACTTATACATATAAGAAGTTTTAAGTTTCCTGATCTAGATATTAAGCAAATTCATAAATGGTTTGAAACAATGAACCTCACTTATTAAATATAAAAGGTGTTATTTGCTTGGAGACCACTTCCTTAAAAATAATTTTACCGACTCATTTATATTGACAAAATTTGCACTTCCTTTCTAAACTTAGTTCAATTTCCATCCCAATACAGATTTAGGTATTGCCTGTTTTGGTATGTTATTTTGTATATCTTATTGTATGAAAGATGTTGAATTAATCGTCGTTTCCCGACTTTGACATAGTAGGTCGTGTGACAGTTTTGTCGAAGGTCTTTTAAGGAATAATTTTGCGTGTCTTTGTCCTGGGGTTTCATACCACCAGCGCAATGCCTGGTTGTTTATCCATTTGTGAATGCTCTCCTTACTTAGGCATTCTGCAATTCCACAGGAAGGTTCTGGCCCTATCATGACCTCCGTTGCTCCCTGCTTGGCTAATTCATCAGCCTTTTATTCCTTGGTGGCCTGGTACCCAGGCTAGGGTCAGTCTATTATGACTACCTAGTCTGTTTAGGGCCTTCCGACACTCCCACACCAGATTTGATGTTATCTTATATGAGCGTATCGCCTTAAGTGCTGCTTGGCTGTCGGAGTAGATGACGATTCTTTGGTTATCGACCTCCTCTCTCATCAACTCTTCTGCACAGCATTTCACCGCCAGTACCTCTGCCTGAAAGACAGTAGCATGTTTCCCTAGGCTTAGAGAGATCGTGATCTTCTCTTGTACCCAACTAGTATACCGTTGTTATCAGAGGCACTTGGGGCATACGTGGTATAAATATCTGACGCGCTCGAGAATGCCCAAGTAACAGTTTTTTTAACATTTTTGAAAAACCGTACACGCCATACCCACCGCTAAAATAGTTTTTATCATATGGTTCATTGACGATAAAAAGACGATGACGTCAATTCTAGTTACTTTCCTGCTTATCAGAATAAATATTAATTTACCAACCGTAAATACAACTTATCCTTAACAGCCAGGGCAATTTACAGCTAACGGGTTGGCAAAACTTCAAGACGTTGTCAGATCAACTGGTAAAATTCCCCAGCATGTTTTGACGTTTATTGACATTCGATCATCGTCTAATGTTACAAGTTTTTTCACTGCTTTTAAATTCATTACTTCTTTAAGATTGAAAAACAGTTATTTTCATTACTAATTATCTAGGCAAATCTGCAGTGTGTAGTTAATAAAATGCCGAAGCAGCTGAACAGTAAATGTCAAGAGATGGTAACATATTTGTTGAGCTATTTTGAAGGGAATGCCAGAATGGGGGCCCGCTTACTGAAACGTAAGTAATAGTATTCGCCATTTGTATTCATTATTATTAATATTATTCTTACATATTTAAATGTAAATGGCTAAATGTTTCTAATGTTAGGTCAGGTTATTTGAACTTGATATATTATTCTTTCATAAATTGAAGTAATTATATTGTAGAGAGTTGCAGATGCTTCACAACTTAGCGTTACCACTGTTAACCGTATTGCCGCCAAAAATATTAGAGGTGAACAGCCTAAAAGCCCACCTTAAGAGAGACAACGCATAAAACCTACTGTTGAAATTGATAACTTTGATCAAAATGCTTTCCGAAATGTTATAAACGAAATGAATGGAAACAGTGAGTATATTGAATTCACTGTTTTATTTTATTCACAATAAACTAACACAATACTTTTTCAGAGGAACACATAACCTTGAAAACTTTCAGTGAACTTGGAAGAACCTGCCACAATTGTAATGGATAATGCAAGTTATCACAGTACAGTGATCAATAAAAAACCAACAACAGCTACCAAAAAGGCTGATATACAGAACTGGTTGATACAAAACGATATTCCTTTTGAAAATACTTTCTTCAAAACCCAATTATTGAATTCTTCAATTATTGAATTTAGTAAAACTGTAAGTTGATATAAACATTATTCAATATATTATGGTAATACTGAGATAACTTATTTTGTTTAAATACCTATATTCATTTTTTTAGGAATAAACCACCAACAGTAAGTATATGAAGTTGACATATTATCTGAAAAATATGGCCACAATGTGCTTCGACTTCCCCTTAATTACCACTGTATGTTCAACCTAATTGAACATATTTGGAGCATAGTTGAAAATTTTTATAGGGATCATGTAGGAACTGATGGTTCTTCAACAGAACATGCAATATAATATAATAGGTGTATCGAAAAAGTCTTTAGAAAAAGTGACTCCTGATATTTGGTCAAAGACAGTAGAGCACACTGAAAAATTATACAAGATTGGTGGGATAGAGAAGTAGTATTCGATAGACAGGATGTGCCTCCACTTATTATTAATTTTGACAGTGATGATGAAGATAGTGATGCTTTTGTGGTGGAGTAGTGGAAATCTTGTGTTTTATTTTTTGTATATCTTTATCCAATTCGCTTCATTCCCACCTTTTCAAAATCACTAATAACTATTATTAAATTAATTAGGTACAGTTATTTTGATACACAAATTAAAACAAAAAACGGCCAGTTTTTTTTAATTCAATGAAGACTGCCAAATAACAGGGTGGACTGTTTTGAGTAGCCCACTCACAAAAAAGGAAAGTAAGTAGACCTGAAATTATTGTGGAATTATTTCAGAGGTACCTATATAAATGTTAAGTTTAAATAATTGTATCGTAATAACCAACCAGTTTACCTAAATAAAATGTATATTCACAAGTTATTGTTTTCATTATTAACACAAGTAAAACTTTGAAATACAATATAAAATCAGGCAGGTATGTGACTTAACATAATTTTCATGCAATCTTCAAATTATTAGCAGAAGGAGCAGAGACTTTGATCAGGTCATTCCAGTGGATTATCACAGCTAAGTATATTATATAAAAAGTCTAATAGCACACCCACACGTGACCAGCTACCGAAGTCGATATATTCATTTTCATTATAATGAATATATAAAGAAACAATATTTAAATTTGCATGAAGTTGATTGATTCCTTTTAGCGTAAACCCTTACAGTGCTCTTGAAGATGGTTCTATAGAGCACAGAATAAGGTATAAGGACCTACAGTTCGTCATTTAACCTTCTTCTATGTAAAATAATTGAATATTAATTCGAATATAGAATGATTGGTTACTGTTTCTTGTATCTTATCCATGGTTTTTCATGAATAAATATTTATATTAAATTAATCAAGCCTATCATACAAGCCTTTTATTTATAAATAAATATTTTTGACTTACGCCCTACGAGGCACGGAACAATGGAAAAAAAGAACTGTCAATCTAACATCAGATTGACTTTTCTAGTTTTCGTTAAGTTAAGGAAAAAACTACAGCTTGGCAACATCACAATATTTTGTTTTGCAACGTCATCGTCTTTTTATCGTAAATAAACCATACCAGCTTTTCTTTTCGAAATTACTTCATCTTTCGATTTTGATAGGTCTCGACGGCGCTCGAAAATGTCGCCATTTAGCGACCTCGCCTCCCTAACTATTGAGCAAGATGAATCGCGCATCAATATCATACGGTGACTCATACTTGAACGATAAAAGTAGAAATGGATTCAACTTTTGTTGAAACGATTCTTATCGTTCAACAAAAATTCAAATGTAGGTTCACACAGGGATTTTCATTCGATTTTAGTTGATCAATAAAAATCGATCAACTAAAATCGACTAGTGAGAAGGCGCCTTAAATGATTCAAACTCTAAATCCGCAACACAATGACAGTGTCAGTTCTTTTGTTGTTTAAAATTAGCTGTTTTAACGAAATTGCATCAGCCGTTTCTTGTTTCGTTATTAGTTTCAATTCCAAAATAGCCATTTCTCTTTGTTTTTCAAAGAGAAAATCATGCGGTTTTCATGAAGTTAGACGACGCTTCATACGGCGTCAAAAAGGTCCTAAGCTTTTGTTGGCTGGAAATATAAAATCTTTTTCAAGCTTAAATTGTGTTCCCAACAAAAACCGTTCTCTTTCGACTTACATTCAAAAGGAGTTTATATTAAAACAGGATTTACTTTTAATCCCTTGAGGATTTGTTGCAGCGGTGATGTGTTAATACCGCCTTTGTTTCCGTCAATTTCATGGTATATTAAATTTTATTCTTTCGGTGACGAACGTTTCCAAAGTTGCGGTGGTAAGGTTTTGGAGATTTAACATAAAATTGAAAAGTGGAGCTTATCACACTTTCAAATTAGACGTTTATAGAATGAAACTAAACACATCAAATAATTGAGTATGAAAATGAGAGAGAAGATGATCGAATAGCATAAAATCCGCTGCTTGATATACACATAGATTCAAAAGTTTTGCATCACCTTCTTCGGATGCGGAGGAATTTTTTCGCGCTAACAATTGTTTGTTGGCTTGTTTATCAATGTTAACCATTTCAATATGTTCCATATTTCTTGCAATATACAGATGTTTACAGTTTTTTTTGTAAGATAACATTTTTAGTGCGATCATTTTAACATTCAAGGCATTTGATTTTTACGATTTTAAGTGCAAACATGAATCGTCAAGTCATAAGTGAGATTGACCGTGCAAGAATAGTGGCTTTAGTTGAAGAAGGTTATTCTCAAAGGTTCGTGGCAAACAGAGTTGGCGTTTGGCAAAGTGATGTGTCTCGTGTATGGAACCGGTATCTCCAGACCAACTCTCTTCGTGATAGACCTAGAAGCGGTAGAAGGCGTGTCACTAATCAGCGGCAGAACCGCTATATCCACTTAACTATTCGAAGAAACCCGACCACGGCAATACCAGCACTCAAAAGAGATATGAGACATGCGTTGGGAGTTCAAGTATCGATCTCGACATTACGAAGACGAATACTTGCGACAGGTTTGAGGTATCGCCGACCAATAAAAGTGCCCAGACTACAACCTCAGCACAGAGTTCGCCGACTACAGTGGGCTCAAAAACACGCGGCCTTGCCTTGAAGAATTTTGGAATTCGGTGTTTTTTTCCGACGAGACAAGGATTTGTTTGGTACAAGATAGCCATCGAATACGTGTGTGGCGGGATCCAACGAGAGTTGCTCAGCTTGCCCATGCTCGCCCCGAGCCGCCCTTCAGAGGAGGAAGTGTTATGTTTTGGGCTGGTATCATGTTAAATGATCGCACAGAATTAATTTAGGTGGAGGGAACGATGACTGGTGATAGGTATGTCAGAGAGACTCTACATCCTCACGTGAGACTATGGCGCGCAGCTGTTGGCAATTCCTTAGTTTTTATGAACGATAACGCTCGACCTCATCGGACCAGAGCTGTAAATGAGTATCTTGAAACTGAAGGGATCAATCGTTTGAACTGGCCTGCCCTATCTCCTGACATGAATCCCATAGAACATGCTTAGGACATGCTTGCCAGGGCAGTGGCAGCACGCAGAAATCCACCCAGGAGTGTACAAGAGCTTGTTCATGCGGCCCAAGAAGAATGGCGAAATATTTCTCAACAGAATATCAATAATTTGGTAAACAGCATGGGCAAGCGACTTCAAGCTTGTATAAATTCTAGAGGTGGAAATACTCTTCATTAAAAGTTCTCATGCAGGTTCTCACTTAACCTTTTCTTTAAAAAGAATCAATTTGTATTTAATTTATTTAATTTCTAAGAATACTTTTTATGTTCAAAGCAAGTTTATTATTGGATAATAATAATTTTCGACAAATAAACACGTTTTTTTTTTCATTGAAACTAATTATTTGATTAATCTCTGATTCATTTATAATGAACACATTTTTTTTCCGAGATTTAGGGTGATGCAAAACTTTTGAATCTATGTGTTATTAATAGAAACAAAATGAAACTATTTTTTATCGATCTATAGAATGACAATTTAGCTACTGATTTCCGTATGGAAAATTGTCTATTTTTGACGTCAAGTACTTTTCGTCCACTATGCGGCACGGTACGAGAATGGCTGTGACAATGTCTGTCATTTACTGTTTAGGCCAGACGATAGGGGTAACAACTACAAGTAATTAGCAATACGGCTGATTTTTTTTCATAAGTACCTTAAAGTATGTAGATTAATATAAAAAAAGTTTACCAGTCTACCGATTTCCCAAATTAGAAGAAAAAAATCACAAATCTTTTTTTTTCGAAATGTTTCAATATTTCGTTCTGGGAGGAAGGTAGAGAGAATAAAAAATACCCCGTGTAGGGGGATTGTTTTGCAACAAAAAAGGTTTTCTGCGTTTCTTTCGTCCGAGCAATGGTTTGTCCAGAAAAAATTCGCTAAGCTTAGTATGTGTTCAGCATCCGCGCGATTCTATTTTCTGAAGCGCGGTGGAGTACATTATAATGTAGATACAGTTATAATGTAGATATAAATAATTGTAATAGCTGTAAAAGCTTTTTTCCATAAAAATAAGTAAAAATTAATTTATCACTTTTTATTTATTATTTACAACCTTAACTCTTACCAAAGATCGAAAAAAGATTCTGATTAAATATTAATATATTTTTCCGCAATTAAGAAAGTAGTTCTTCCGCCGTGCAGCAGGGTCGCGCGGATGCGGAACACATACTTAGTTTACAGAATTTTTTCCGGACAAACCTTCACGGTGGTATTTTTATTCTTCTCCACTTTCCTTCCAGCGTGAAATATTAAAGAATTTGAAAGAAAAAGTTTTTAATTATTTTTTATAATTTGGGAAATCGATAGACTGGTAAACTTTTTTAAAATCAATCTACATACTTCAAGGTACACATGAAAAAAATCAGCCATATCGCTAATAACTTGTTGGTCTAAAATGACCCATACCGACTGGCCTAGTTGTCAAATTTGTTATTCAGTAAATCCGCTAGATTTTACGTGTGAACAAGACCGTGATGTGGATACCTATTAGTGTTCTATGCCTACGAAAAAAAAATGCGTTCAAAAACAGTGAATTTTTCATTTAAAAATTCGTAATTTTTTGTTAAAATCGAAGAAAAAATATAATATGCACCTCGGCGAATAACAGTCTACTGTCTCGCCTTCTTGCAGATTCGACTGTTTCGTTTTTGGAACTAAATAACTATCATGAAAGTGTGGATTTTCACTTGCCACTTTCCGATGCAGTGAACAGTCACAAGAAAGTTGTAGGATTGATAGGAAGACTAAAGGCGAGCGATGATCTAGAAATTGAGGAATAAAAATTTGAAGGTGAAATAATTATGTCGATTTTAGACAATGATATAGTATATTACATAACATGTGAGAAAGTGACATTTTTCACACGAGTGGGAGATATTGTAGCACGAGGCATGAGCCGAGTGCGACAATCACACGAGTGTGAAAAATCACTTTCGCACGAGTAATGTTCAGTATTTTTCCTACGATTACGTGATAATTTCACCAAATAATGTGTAATCAACATACGACATATTAATACACAAAATGTTACAATTAAAGTCAACAGAATTGATTTCAAAATTAACCAAAACTATCAATAGTGGCAAAAATTCAAGTAGTTGAACTATATAATATAGGTAGGTTATTACAATTATTAATTGGTTGGATAATTATAGAAATTGAAATTATTATTGTTTATCATACTTTATACATACTTATCATGAATACCATTCAAGATGATTACATTTTCCTACTATTATAACAGGTGATTTGGATTAGTTGGTACAACATCGGACAAGTGACGAAAAGTACACGGGTTCGATACTCGACCGCGCCCTAAATTTGTTTTAATCAAGAGAATGACAAAAATTTCACTTTTCGAATAGATCGCTTCAAATTTAGATATTACATAGGTGAATCTAATTAAAAATAATATATTTGACAGCTTGTCAGTGGTCAATCTTAATAAAAATTCATTTGACAGCTTTTTTATCCGTACACGTACGAATAAGTTTTTTTCCGTACGCGTGTGAATAAAGGCCACTTTCCATAGAACTAGACAGTGCGATATATGTCACTTTCCCATGTGATCGTAGGAAAATAGTATATTCTTCAACGAGTGCAGAGTAATGGCTATTATTCACGCTGATGAAGTTTCCAAGACGAGCGAGCGCAGCGAGTGAGTTTTGGAATCATCCAAGTGAATAATAGCTATTCTACACAAGTAAAAGACTATACTTTCTCCACGACTAAAAAGAAAAAACTTCCAGAGGATCGAACCTCGATCGTCCGCGCCATAGTCAACCACCACTAAGTTATAAAGCATATTTATAAAAATGTGAAGAGTAAATATATATATACGTAACTCATATTTTTAATCGGAACCCTTACATTTATAAATGAAATCAATTCCGGGAGGCGTACATATTCACTATCGCTAGTGTTGTATATCTTTTTCTCTTGTAATATGTAAAATTATGATTTTATAATTATTTTGACGTTTCAAAGGACGCGCTGTCAGAAGCGATTTGCGTTCTTAGGTATTTGACGTTTTAAAGAGACGATTTGATTTATCCATTCTAATTCATTTTAGCGTGAATTCTGATAATAATAGAATGGGATTGGCTAACGAGAGTAAATTCTTTTTATTATTCACTGGTGTGAAGAATTTATATCATTATGCAGCTAAATATGTAAAAATAATTTGAGCGTTATTATTTAGTCGTGGAGAATAGTATATTAAAGTATAAGTGTTAAGGTCCTTAAAACACGCGCTATTTTTCGAGCTCGAAATAGAGTAAGTGTTTTAGAGACCAGTTATCCACGAATACTTGACGCTATTTTTTTGAAATTATGAATACTGGTATCTATTACTGCTTCAACAACAAGGAATGGAAATAAGAACTAATAATGTAAAATGGTTGAATTCGTGATGCTACGTATACCTTGCGTTGTCATGGAAATGAGAAAAACATAAACTAATTTGCATTTTGTCTTTAATATTTATGAATTTAAATGCAATATCGCAAGCAAAATCAACAGTACTTTCCATTTTCCTTTATAAAATTGGAATTGTTAAATATTGTTCGAATGAAGGTTTTGACGTTACAAAGTACTTTTGTCATCGGTTTCATCTGCCACTGGCTACTTCCATATATTCGAGATAACTTTTATTCCAGAATAATAGTTTTCAATAACGCTTGTTACATCTGCGATGTCGTTTTCATAGGCAATGCCTTATTATATATAATCACTCTTGGATTCCAGAAGCTCTCTTTTATTATACTTCCCAGCACCAGTTTGTATAGAACTGTCGAAACTGGATCCATCCGTCTTAAACCGCCTTCCACCAAAACTTTGTCCGCAGATTTAGTTAGTGTCATTAATACCAGTCTCACAAGTTTCACTGGCAGTCCCCACCTTCATAACTTCCTTTTTGTTGATGAAATTTTAATTCCTTTTGCAAAAGCTTAGATTTCTGATTCCTCCTTACCGGTATTTTCGATTATCTATACATATTACTATGTTTAGTTCTTCCGAGATTGTCATAACTTTTCATTTTCCCTCGTTGATTTACATTCCATTCTTCATCTTAGATTTATTCCATATGTTGACATTCTTTCAGTGGTTATTGGAACTTTAGTTCTTCACGTTAGGTTATGTTTGAGCGACCAGAGGTCGCGACGCAAAAGATCTGACCGTTACGTTACGTTACGATATGTTACGTTGCTTCCTCATGTGCCTTGTTTGCGTGCGTGTGCTCTCTACTGAGTCTCTCTCTCGTTTACAAAGCAGCGATTCATATGGTTCGGGCGGGAATCGAACCCGGCCACCCGCGTGGAAGGCGAGCATTCTACCACTGAACCACCGATGCTATATTAAAATTCTATGCAAAGCTGGTATTCGCAGTGCTGGTGATCTACTTGAATTTGTTCGGATAAATTTTTACTATTATTTTTCTAATTTTTTTTGCGCGATTGATCTTTTTTGTTTATTTACAGCATCGGTTGTCAGGACGGTAGGTTGTGTTTACTGGTTTCTAAGTTTAACACGTCGGTACGTGATTTACTTACCGTTCAAACGTGTAAAAGTAATAAATAAACAATTTCACCAAAATGCAAAATATATTTTAAACTGATCGAGAAGTATAAATGTCACTTTTGACATTTCGTTCATTTCGAAGAAACTTAAATTATTTTATTCGGAATTTATTTCAATACGATCGCGCAAAAAATGGTATAAGCATCTCGAACGTTAAGGGTAATTACAACTTTTGCATGTAGATTCCTCTCGTAAAATTGGACATGAGAATCATTTGAGAATTAAGGGGTCTAGCACATTTACTTTTCGAAATACAGGGTGTTGAAATTTTGAAAACTTGAATGTTTTAATTCGATAACTTTAAAATGGATGGATAAATTAATTTGACACTGGGCAAGTTGTTTTTAAATGTAAAAGGGCATATTTTGATAGAAATAGTAGTTTGTGCAAATAGTGTGGATATGATAGCAATATCGCACGAGGACGAAGTTTGAGCACGACGCCGTAGGCGGAGTGCTCAATCGTTCAAGTGCGGTATGGACAATCCACACGAGTAGAACAGCTTATTTTATCTACGACCCACTTAAGAAAAAATCTAGAAGATAGAAATTTCTATAAACTGTAATATAACTTCAAATTGAAAATTTGACTATTCAATTTTATGTTTCCACTAATTTTTTTGTGGTAACCGTACAGTTCTTGAATGTCTAATTTGTATAATCCTACGGTTTCCCTTTTTAAATATACGATGCTGTTATAAGTAGATGTTGCCAGTCGGACTCCCTCATAAAGGGTACCGTACCATTATATATAATAATTAATATTCTGCTGAATATTTCAAACGTCTACCTGTTGTCGCTATTAATATCAAGCAGAATAATTATTTAAAAATAAAATTAACAATAAAAAAAACTTCTTCACGGGAAATCGAACCCGGGTCTACCGCGTGAGAGTTTGGTTTGTTTACTACTCGACCACCGAGGAATATGCAAATTGGTTATCTATAACGTCAGATGTATTACATAATTTTTGCTTAGAAGGATCTAAAGTTCCTACCGTGTGTCCCGCGACACGTTCTACCTTTTTTTTGCTTATTATATCGCATATTGTGATAACCGACAAATTTTTTAGACACTTGACTACACACTTGTATGATGTCATCCATGAATATATAACAAATAATATTGAGCTTGAGTTGTAATTAATGATTTTTCCAAGTGTTATTCATACATTTCGAAATGTTCATTACTCCCAATTTTATTAAACACAGCTGAATTCCTCTACCCTCGGCGAATCTACATACTCATTTTATTCCTCGGCATGCATCCAAATTGACAAAATGAAATGGTCATTATTCTACATGCCATTTGGGTACGGAGTAGAAATAATTTGTTAGTAAAGTGTGCATTCCCTGTGAAATTGTACGCATTTTCATGTGACCGCAGCAAATTAGTATTGATTTTATCGCCATCTGCCGGTGGAATGTTACCATTATCAAATAATGAACACAAAACAATTCAATTAAAAACTGGTGAAACTTTACGCCACTAGAGACACGTAGATTCGAATGCTATCATCGTACATGTGGATCATTTATATTTGATGGTGCATTTTTGATGATACGCGTTTAGCAAATAATATGAAAATTTGAAAAATGGTGCTAATGCGCCAAGCGAATTCAGTCCCTTGATGATATTCGGGATTGAATACTTGTTTTAAAGGTTTTTTTTTTAACTTTTTTAATCCAGTACTGTCTTTTTAAGTAGGTAACAATTGTGAATATCGGAAAAATTCATGTTAATATTTGATGATACCATTAGTGTATTGACAAAAGAGTCATGACATTTTTCAATCACTGTAAAGCGGCTACTTTATTTTGTTGGAAATTATAAACCATCACTCACGCTATCCACTGTGTCTGTTATAAACGTGACAACAATATTGAATAAAACCAATCTGAAACTAAATGAGAAATTGTGGAGTTTAGTCTACCATTTAATTGGAAAACAATTGCAGCTTATAATATTAAAATCGAAAAATGGTCTAAATTCTGTATGCAAGGCAGATGAGACTCAGTGGAGTGTTAAAAAAGAATGGAATTTGTGGACGGATTTTATTTCCCATTCGTATTAGCTTTTTATTAATATAATTTCAGGCTTAAATGAAGTGAAAAATTGCTTTTCCAATTTTTGTCGTTTTAAGGAAAAAGTAATGCTATTAAGTATAATGTCGATAGAATATGGTGTTACTTGAGTATTTTTTATTATTGGAATAAAAAATTTGCATACCTTTTTCCTATAAAAATATGCAAAAATTAATTTATTACCTTTCATTTATTATTTACAGCCTTAACTTCTACCAAAGATTGGAAGAAAACTCTGATTGAATATATATATTTTTTTCCGCGATCCAGAAAGTAGGTCTTCCGCCGTGCAGTAGAGCCGCGCGGATGCGGAACACATACTTAGTTTACCGAATTTTTTCCGGACAAATCATTGCTCGGACGAAAGAGACGCAGTAGACTTTTTTGTTGCAAAACACTCCTCCTTCACAGTGGTATTTTTTATTTTTCTCTACCCTTCCTCCCAGCGCGAGATATTGAAGAATTTAAAAAAAAAGTTTTTGGATTTTTTTTACAATTTGGAAAATCGATAGGCTGGTAAACTTTTTTTCATATTAATCTACATACTTTAAGGTACTAATGAAAAAAAATCAGCCGTATTGCTAATTACTGTTACTTCTGGTTTAAAATGACCCATACCGACTGGCATATGAGAAATTATACAATTGACAGATTTGAAAGCTACTTTCCGCTTCTGTGTGGAAAGTATTTCGCACGCTTGTTGATATTAGCCACTTTCGTACGAAGGTACGTCTGCATCCTATTTTGAATGATGTAATTTCTCCCGATTGATAGATCGCGCTTGCGCTTAATCCAAACATTAACTAATCAAATATCTTAAGCCGAAGATTAGGGTTGAGAGTGTGTGTGTGTGTAAGTGTGTGGTAGAATGGTCTCAGACATAGCCTATTGGCCACAGAAAATTAAAAAATTAGTGAAAAATCAGTATATTAATTTGACTGTCACAGAATAGGATTAGGGTTACCGTTTATAACACATTTAAGCAGTTCATTATTGTGATATTTTGATTAGGACCAATCACGCAGACCTGCCTTTTTTCCATTTCTTCCAACGTAATGTGTTAGAAGGACATTAACAATCGATGACGCACACTTAAAAGGGTATTATGTGAACTCTTTACGCTATTTTCCTATGTGGTGGTGGGCAGAATATTTTTCAAATCAGTGACCAATTAACTTAGAAAAAACAACGACTACCTGGGCAAACCAAGAAGTGTATATCAATGAATGAAATTGAAATTTTTTATCGGTTTCAAGAATTGTCGAAATATAATCCGTGAAAAAATTAGTTTTTCGTTGGATACCGCATCTGTTGACGAAAGAACAGAAACCAATTAGAGTTCATTAATGACATATCTACACCGGATTGACCCGGAAAAATATATACAGTGTTGTCAATGGTGATAAATCCTCATAAACCCGAAAATGGACGTCATTCGGCTGTTTAGGTGCTCAGAGATGAACCAAAACTGACGAAAGTTGTCCGTTCTCGGAGTGGAGGCGACATATGTATGAGCGGCATGTAGCAACAATTTCTCTTCAAGATCAAAGAACTGTTACTTATGATCGGTACATATCGATTTGGTTGACGGGAGTAATTGCCATGCTTCGGAATACCCCAAAGACAAATCATCCTCCACCAAGACGATGCCAGTTCCCTTCTCTTTACAGAAGACACTTCCAGATGGTAGTTTCAACACTTCTGATAAATCGCCCTATCGAAAATGGAGATCTGGTTGAACTACGGTATATTTGAGAAAAAAAAGTGTGTCATGATGTCTCAACTACTATTTTTTACTAGCTAGAAAATTGGAGAAATTTTCTATATACCTTGCAAATTCATCCAATTTGGGACATCCTTTACATCGATAAAATAACCCAAAAGTATTTGTTTTCAATTGACTTTTCAAATATCTTATCATACAACATACACAACATCCAAAGTATTGCTGAATATTTAGCATATCTCATGAATATTCACTGAATATTCCAAATATCTTGGGATGTATTTATATATATTCGAGACAACTCATTCATATTCACAAAGTTTCGTGTGTTGTATAGGTGTGAGCTTCAATTCACTATTTTCGACAGAAAATGAATTTTTAACTCACCGTTTTCGTTTCTCGTTCGAACGGTCCAAACTTATAGAGAAGCGGGACATTTCCGAATAGTCGTCTTGAAAATGAAAAACCGACTTATTTCTGAATAGGCAGTATTAAAATTTAGAAATCTAAGAACTTCTTGGGAAGAGCTTTGTTACGGTTTTAAATTAGCTTACCGTGATATTTAAGTGAGTAAAAAGGATATTAGTTGTATTGCACAGAATCACAGTCGTCAGCCCAAGTAGCAATTTAAATTCTATTAGGTTTGTATAAACAGCTATAAGATATATCTTATAGGATACTAAAATTCTTATGCCGGTCTACAAAACAATTAAATAATCCTTATACAACTAAAAAGGGCCCATTTTTATACAACTGTTTGGTTCTATAACAGTTCTATTAAAAGTTTATACAACTCTTATATGACTGTTTAACACATTTATACAACTCTTAATCGACTGTTATATAATCATTTATACAGCTACTATAAAATGATTTAATAGTGTGTCATGTAGTCACATCTATAAAATGGGATTGAAGCGGCACTATGAAGGTCTTACAAAATGGTTGTATAATGCAATATATTTTTTTATAATGCTGTTATTTCAAGCACAATGGAAACATTTTGTCATCTAGCAGTTTATAAAAGCATTTCATTTTTTAGAGAATAATATCAGAACCAAATTATATTTCAATTTGAACGTGCATCCTACATTTCATTTGTAGGAATGGAAAATTATCAAAACGATTTGGTTCGCTTGACATCGATAGTAAAAATAATAATTTCATTTGGATGGTTGGATAGTACAAATTTTAATACGCAGCAAATTTTACTGATACATTATAGGTATATATTTGGCAAGAAAATGAAGCGCTTCAATTCTGGTTAGGTTTCAAGTAGATACTTGAAAAAAATAATAAAATAGAAAATCCTGAGAATACTTTCTTTCATGATATTAATAGTTTATCACTCCATATGGATATGCTTTCACAATATAATTCCCTGAATAATGATAAAGTCACATTTTCCAACATAATTTCATGTTTACAACTCAATTGCTCATAATGGCGGCGATAGCGGTATAAGAATTACCTATTTAAACATGGCGATTTATAATACAACAATTTTATCCCAAAGGGATGCCTTAAACAATATTTTATTGTAAAATGGAACGGTATACAATAACTGTTTTATAACGAAGAATATTTAGGCACTATACAACTAACCTGACTTAGTATAGACAAAATGGAGTAGACAAAAATATAGAGCCATTTTAATATGATCGCTCTCTCAGTGGGCGCGCGGACCTTTGATATGGTTCATTTACGATAAGTTTGCAATTTTGACATTTGTAGTAACAATTGCAGCCACTGAACAATATCTTAATATCCAAAGTGTGGATGGAATAATTAATCATATAAAGAGGGAAGTTACGGTCCAAAAGTTGGCTGCCGTGTCCGGGGTTGCCAGACTTAGGTTGTCAAAATCAGACAATTTTATCAGAATTTCTTGTGATGGTTTGTTTATTCGCATTTCATAGTTTGTTATTTACTGTGTGAATTATAATCTGTTATTCTCATAACTATTTAAAAGAGAGTATCCAACACTGCAACGCAATGCATGAGTCTTTATCAAGTGGTTGCAAGGAGATGGTAGCATCCCTAATATCATATTTTGAGAGATAACGAGATAACGGTGGACCGCTAATTCCTATTACTTCTGTGAGAGATGCGAGTTTTTGATAAATACGTTGTTACTTGATTTACTGCAATAACGATGCAATTCAGCATGTGCATGAAGATTGGAGATAACATTTTTTAGTTAAACTGAAGGTTTCAAACCTGGACATCTTGAAATATATGTATTCACTCTCATCAAAATTTTATGATTTCTGCTCTTATTTTTGAGTTGAATGTAATCTTATACAATGAACAACTTATCAACATAATTTTATGCCAACAGCTGGAAAAAATATTACAACGTGGCAACGATGTAAAGCATTTGTCGTGTTTTGTTATTGCAAACTTATCGTAAATAAACTATATTTTCCATGCGTGAATCGTTTTCGTGATAATAGATAATTGTAGTAATCCTTAGTATTTTCAGTTTCATAAATTCTATTATATCAGAGATATAAAGTGGAATTGATTGCAAACTGCAATTTTATGAAGGCTAGACAGTAGCATTTGAAGGAAAAAAATTATATAAAAACTTAAGCATCATGTTTTATTTTCACTATTCTTCCATCATTTCGGTTTGTACAAGAATCTTTGCAAGAACAAATTTCGCAGCACTGTAAATTAGAGTGCTTGAAAGGGCATAATTCCGTTGAACACAGAGATTTTTTGGAACAGGAGCAAAAATACTTTTGGAAAAGCTCCATAGATGTAAGACCTTTATGATTTTTTTTACTAGATTGATCGCTTGGTTCCACTCATTTATTTGCCACAATGCTTTTAATATATCCTGCTCTAAAGCAGGTTGTGATGAAGGTATTTTTATCGATCTAAACGGTTTTTGCGATTGTTGCATGGTATCTCAAAGAATTAATCGAACTCTGCGTGGCTTTTAACTTTTCTGATGGATCTTTAGACATGCCTTAAGCTTTCTAATGCGTACTTGACATCAAGCGTTGTCAAATAGGTCAAAAATATAACTCGAACCGCGCGGCCTTCAATTTATTGCTCGACTGTAAAATGCTTTGGGAATTTCGGGCTAGTTTCATTGTCTCTGAAATTGGTTGGAGGGTACATCATTAAATTTTCGTGAAAAAATATAAATGGAACCGCGACTTAAACCGTCGAATTTTCGATGAAAACTCAATGTTAACGATGTTTCCTCGATACATAATTATCGATTACTGTTCAGTACACTCGGAAATATGAAGATTCACTGTTTTCAGTGACTAGAACAAGGTTGGTGATATGTGAAAGGAAGGAGGTAGTTCCTCTCCTCTATTATCGACTTAATTCGTATATTATTCGATTATATCTAGTTTGTACAATGAGCTTAGTAAACTTAATCCAGCAGCGATTGTTGGCAATGAAGGCTTCCACTCTTACCAACACTAATTTCAACTGTC
Source organism: Galerucella calmariensis (assembly GCA_910591675.1). Lineage (NCBI taxonomy): Eukaryota > Metazoa > Arthropoda > Insecta > Coleoptera > Chrysomelidae > Galerucella > Galerucella calmariensis. The sequence continues at coordinate 38,380 of CAJUYG010002197.1, read as the reverse complement.
ACTGTCAACAATCGTAATTTGTCAATATTTTTTGTAGGATTGAAATTAAATATCCTTCCATAGATGGTTTTCTGGTCATTACAAATTTCGCTTTAAAAGTATATAGAAATAATTTATATAAAGAATGTGTGTGTGTGTGTGGTGGAGAATGGCCTCAGACATAGTCTATTAGCCACAGAAAATTAAAAGTTAGTAAGAAATTGAAATATCAAAGCGTATGTCTAAATAGATAATTTAGACTTATTTATGAAATTCACTATAGCATCAAGTACATACTTATCCATGTTTGCCAAAAGAGTGGTTATATTTGTGGGAAGAGGAAAATTGAAATCGATCAGAGAATTGTAAAGTTATTTTTTTTTTCAATGCATTCAAAGAAAATATGGTTCAAGTCTCCTAACATTGTTACAGGAGCAAGCTGGAGAATTCACAATACCTATTTTAAAAAGATGATTCGGGAAACAACCATGATTCATTCTTAAACGAGATATGATGGAGGTATATTGTTTTCTATACCTAATCAAAATAAGAGATATGAGGAATCTTAGTTGGTAAAGTAGGATGCAAAAGGAAATATTGACTATTAGATGTTTTAGCGAAATCGGCGTATGATTGCTCCCAATTGGTTCTAATATATTTCTTATAATCATTTAAAAGGTCTGAGAAAACAAAAAGTTTAGTATAAGTGTTCATTTTGGAGGCTCTCTTGGCTTCCAAGTCAACGTACTCATTTCCTTCTAAACCACAGTGCCCTTTTACCCAAATAAATACAATACTGTTTTTCGAGGTTTTTAATTCACTTAATAGTTTTTTTATTTCTAAAATTGTATTTTGTCTGTAGTACTTGAGAGGGGAACCTTCTATAGCCTGTAATACTGACTTGGAGTCACACATAATAACAGCTATTTGGATCGGATTTAAAGTACACCAAGTTAATGCTTTTGACATGGGGAAAGCTTCTGCAGAAAAAACAGAACAATAGTTGGGAATTCTAAATCTTTCCACATAATTAGAGTTTGAAACAAAAAATGCTGCGCCAGTTCCTTCATCACATTTCGATCCATCAGTGTATATTGTAGTACCTAACATTGTCGCCCACATTGTTAAGTTCAGTTTTCAAAACTACTTGGTTAATATTACTAATTTCGTAAAAACAGGGGTATATGATGTTAGGTACAGTCACTAAAGATTCATAATTAAATTGAAATATAGGGTACTTATTTTGCTCTACGATCAGATTTACTGTTGGTATTAAGAAAAGCGTCTGCTAATGGAGGACTGGTTTTTATTCTCCAGTATGGCATAGTGAGATTGTCAGTGTTTATTGTTGAAATTTTTTGAACCATTTGAACCAAATTTAATAAGAAGCTTTTCGGCTAGGTATTGCCTTCTAATATGCAACGGAGGCTCTTGCATTTCTGCTAAAACAGCTTGATTAGGTCATGACATCATAACTCCTAGGACAGAATGTGGACACGAACGATTTTTGTTACATTAGGTGTTTGGCTACTTTTAATATACAGTGTGTATCCAAAGTAATCTGAAATATTATTTTGGGTGATTTGTAATCATAGAGATTCTATTTATACAGGAAACAAGCCATAGGCTCTGTAAGTGGAAATGTCCGTCTGAACTCCAGTAAGAGAAAAAGAGACAGACGATCGAAGGTTTTTCTTTCTTCGTTTGTGTATATACACTGTGTTATTTATAAGATGCGACATAGGGATTCCTGTACAAAACTGTCAAACACGAGCTAAATTTTACCAAACAGCATTAATAAAAAATAATAACAGATATGGAAAGGTCATTGAAAAATAAGCTCAAATGCACTTTTAATTTTCTTAAATTCGTAGTTTAATGAAAAAAATGGATATTTATATTTAAAAAAGTCGAACTCTATTTTCATACCACTTTCGGATGATCTTAATCAATTGAGTGATTGCTCACATGGTAGTGATCGGTATGAAAGTTGAGCCTGAAGTTCGGTTCGCCTCGCCACTGAGACGAAATTTAACTTCCATGCCGTGCACTACCATGTAAGCCATCCCCTAATCGATTCGGATCATCCGAAAATGGTTTAAAAATAGAGTTCAACTTTTTTAAATATAAATATCCCTTTTTTTTCTCGAACCAAAACGAATTTAAGAAAATTAATAGTGCATTTGAACTTATTTCTCAACGAATTTTCCATATCTGTTATTATTTTTTATGGAGGCTATTTGGTAAAAAAGTTAGCTCGCGTCTGACAGTTTTGTACAGGAATCCCTATGTCGCATCTTATAAATAGCACAGTATAGCAACACGCTATTAGAGAAAGGCAGAATGAACCTCCTACTTTCTATCTCTCTTATATGCTGACAGGTTCGAAGCTGGCTTGTTGCCTCTATTTGTAGTATCTATATGTTTGTAATTCAATTTCAAGGCGAAGTTTCTAGTATACAGGGTGTAACAAAAAGGCAGGTCATAAATCATACCACATATTCTGGGGCTAAAAATAACTCGATCCAACTCAAGTTACCCTAGTACAAATGTGTATGCGAAAAAAGTTACAACCCTTCGAAGTTACCAAATGAAAATTTTTTTTTCAAATACTTCGACAGTTGTTCGACATATTATAAGGAAAGTTGACAAGTGGCTTTCTTATGATTAGAGCATCTTAAAAAAAATTAAGAAATTATTGCCACCCGTTAAAAATTTATGGGAGTTAAGATCCACTAGACCCCTCCAAAATTTTTTTGTACGTTACAATTTAATGCTTATTGTGGCACCATTATTCAAACAAATTATTTTTGAAACTTTTTTGCCCCCTAGTACTTTTTATAATTATCAGTTTTTATCGAGATACGGCCTATTTTTCATATTGCTTCAAAAATTCAAAAGTCAATGAATTTTTAAGTTTTTCGGGGGTCCCAAATTTTCGATTATTCATTATAATATGTCGAACAACTGTCGAAATATTGAAAAAATCAATTTTCATTTGGTAACTTCGAAGGGTTGTAACTTGTTTCGCATGCACATTTGTACTAGGGTAACTTGGGTTGGATCGAGTTATTTTTAGCCCCAGAATATGTGGTATGATTTATGACCTGCCTTTTTGTACAACCTGTATATAAACAAGTACCATATTGTGATAAGTATGAAAACTATAGAATATTCGAGATTGAGAGTTACTTTTCCAAAGCTGTTATAAATCCAATCCATAGGTATGGCCGAGATCCGTCGATCGGTACATTTTCAAGAAGAGAAAGAATTTTATTTTAAAATATAATTGATGCAACTGCAATATTACTCTGTACATATTAATTTACTAGAAAAAAACTTTAGCTCAGTGAGATCCGCATAATTGCATCGCTTTTAAATTCCGAGATATTTGCAGTGAAATAAGGTCAGTAACAGAAGATGAAAACTGTTAAAATGGAAATGACAATATCCTAGTGGATCGTTAAAGAACATAATTAAAACAAATGTAGCTCGCAGATTCTCTGTTCAAGTACTACTTTGATAATTGCCTTGAATAAAACAATAGAAAAGTGTGATTTTGAGGAAAATCTCCACAATTGGCGCATTATATTTCATTACCCAACCGTTGCTCATTGAGCGATAGAATAGAAACAAGAAAGTTACACTAATTTCAAGAGAGAAAGCAAGATTATTATATTAACCAAATAAGAACATTAATTCTTATTTGCTGTAAGTGTTGAATATGAAATTTTGATATTAAATTCTCAAGGAAATTACTACTGTGATGTTTTGTAATGTTGGTATAATGAGTATTTTTAATTTTTTATATTTATATTTTACGTATTTTGTTTTTAATTATGTCACTTTGTCCATAAAATTATTAAGTTTTTCATGACAATAAAGCTTTTCTTTATCTGATATTTTATATACGGTATGTTTCGAACATAATCTGGAATATTGTTGTGGGTGACATACATTTCTATATTGTTTTTCTCACCATCCTGGAAATATGAACATTAACCATTGAGTTATTTGATTAATGCAAATCTACGTGTTGCCAATTGGAATTGTTCTGAGCTGTTAAAATCGCATTATTGGTAGGAATAAACATGTTCGCAATTTCAAGAATTGCAAAATAAATTTGTTTGTGGAAGCTCTCAATATTTTTGGATTTAATTAATACTTTGGTGAATGATTGGAGTGGGAGTAATTTATTAACGATGCATCGTCACACGGAAAAAAATATTTGTTATATCAACTTAATTTATTTAGTCACTTTTATTTGATTAACTCGATTAAATTTCATTCATATCAAATACTGAATGTGTTCGTCCAAGGAAATATTAAAATTGCCGAAACAAAATGGAATTGTCGACCTAATCCTAAAAATTTTTTGAACCAAAAATGGACTTATCAAGTCATGTATTTCCTAATTTTCATCAAAGTATTATAATATTCAACAAATGAACACGCTTGATTCAAACATACACTTGTCAAATGAAATATATTTTAACTTACTTTAAGCGAATAATATTATTAACTCAAATATAATATTTGGTTGACTCAAACAAGTGAATTCGCTCGGTTCAAAATAAATTTTTTTTAATGAAGCATTTTTCAACTCCTGTTAAGCGAATAATAATATTAATTCAACCTTAATATTTGCTTTTCAATCAAGCATGTACACTATATTGTTTAAAATAAAAAAAGAATTGGTTCTTGCTTGGTAGATTGTCCTGTTTCTATCTATAACGTTTTCACTTCATTCTTCATTTTATATTGTTCCAAGATAGGAGTTAGATCGTTAGGTGAGTGATAACCTGTTGTCTGGAAATTGTTCTGGATTAGCGGATTATTCAGGTAAATATAATTATGTATTCTATTTACAAATATTATATTATCTCGTTTCTTCCGAAAAAATGTTCATTTTTGGTTTAAGATGATAGGTAGTTTGTCTTGTATCAGTTGTATCTTAAATCTCATACATCACATTCTAAACGAAACATGAATTTAAACTGAGATTAAACCCGGTTTTAAACAGTAAGTACCTACCTAAAGTCTTTTTTACAAAGTTACGATACTTTGCTATGATCCTACCTGCCCTAACCTACCTAATTGGAAATGTAGGGTAAGGTGTCATTACCTTCACTTTAAATTTGTTATATTCATCATCATTAACTTGCAAATTGTTAATTCTAAGCGTAATAGTAGTGCTACCTAAATTCAGTGTTTGAGAAGGAACATGTGATACATTCATTGGGGCTGCATTTCGTATATTTATATTGGAAAATTCAAGAATTTCCTTTATGCTTGTTTAGAACATTCATTAAACTCTATTTATTTTTATCATTACTTCTTTGTAGATCAACATATATTATGATTTGATTTTCCCTGATGCCCTTATAGTGAATTTGCAAGTGGATTGGTTCCAATTTATGGAAAAGTTATTGCGGTTGAAAAGAAATGCAGTCAGTGGAAGTTTGATTTTATGTTTCAGAAAATTAATATTTCATTTTGTTATTGTTTTTTATTTTTAAATAAAATGCTATGAGGTATATTTAACTTTTCTTTTTTATAGCACTCAGTATGTTATGTCAACTTAATTTTCATATTAAAATTATCAATCCGTTGATCAAACTGATTGCATTTCAAGTTCAATCAACATGTTATACTTTTCAACTAAAATATTTAATTTATCGGATAAATTATCAAAATTAACGCAATCAATTAATTTTCTTGATTTGCTTATGAATTTCGTTGATTTAGTAATTTTGTTATTCAATTTAACAACATAATTCTTCACCTGAATCCAAAATTTGTTTCGAACCAAGCAAAAAAAATTGATATGATGATAAGGTTTGTTCATTAGATCATTTATTATAATTTGTTCAACAAAAAAAAATTGACTAAGTCATTATTTTTCTCAATTGATTTGATCATTTTTCAGATTCAATTCAACAAAATATTCTTTATGTTGAAGCAATAATTTTATCAAAATAATTTTTGAAAATGGTCCAGTTGACTAAATATTCGGTTCAGTCAACAAACAGTTAGTTGCATCAATACTTCAACCCGCATTGAAACCAAGAAATTATTTTAATTACTCCAAAATAATATTTTTTCGTGCATATATGACACTTTAATTTAATTGATCCAAATAAATTTCACTTGATACAACGATTCTTTTTTTTCCGTGCAGCCAAACTGTGATGTTTTATAAATTGTTTTTTATAACTTATTAGATAACTCCTGTATTCAATAGCTGTTCTAGGTATTTACCAGTACACCAATGAGTGTGACTAAATGTTAAGAGGTCTTAAGTCTTCTCTAAATTGGCATATATTTTAGAAACAACAAAGTGCAATAACATATTTTAAAACCTACATACCCAAAGGGTGTCTGTTAAAAGGTCTTCGGTATTCTTTGTGTGCAACAACAGCTTTCTTGAACTAACTTTTCCTGCTAAAAGGTCTTCAGTCTACTTGAAATTGGCATGTATTTTTGAAACATCAAAGTGCAATAACATCTTTTTAAACCTAAATACCAAACTCTGCTTGTTATAAAAGGACTTCAGTCTTTCCTAAATTGACATTTATTTGAAGAGGTCATAGTGCTTTTGTATTTACCTGTTCACTTTGACACTTCGGATATCTCCAAGAGACAAATTTTTACAAATTTCATCCAACTGCTACCATAACATATCAACAAAGGGCAGATTCTCCTATTGCAGCTAGTAGTATCTTCTATCAGCCCCAGTAGGTATATTTTGGATACAAAAATAATTTTACAAGGACTGAGAAGTCACAATTAACTACCAATGCAAAGAAACACATAAAGATATACAGCTAGATAGGTGGTCTGAGAAGGGATGAGGGATAATTTCCTTATCGCAATGGCGATCACATAGTTTGACACCTCAAGCAAAAGCAGCACATCATTGGTATTAAAAATTTATATGTCAAGCACGGAAAAACTATCCATATCGCAGTATCGGTTGGCTTCTTCAGATAGAGATTCATATGAGGATAACTAATTAACACTCTAATAATCATCCCCCGAATAATAAGCACTCACCTGTTATTTTCCAATAGCCATCGCGGAGGTGACCTCCATGCAAGAAATAGTACCCGAAGAGGAAGGAGTACTACCTGAAAGAAATAGAGGCAATTAAAAACATGCTGCATCCAAAAAAATCTCGCAGCGCAGGTTTACCGAAAAATTTCTATACTTGACATGTACTTGTAATCATAAAAAGCAAAAAGGCAATAAAAACTTGTTTTTCCATAAAACACTCGGAACATCCATAAAATAAGTCGATAAACAAAATAATTAAGCCTTTTTTATCGCACTAACATAAAACCCAGAATCAATTGTGTGCAAGATAAATTTACTACCTGCAATATGCTCTTTGAATCTTAATAGTAGCAATAATGACTCATAAATAGAGACAATGATTAGCTATACCTCCCTTTAATTTAAAATACTGTTGGACGTGAAGTCCAAACATTAGTGAGAACATAAAATGGTAGAAAGCTGTAGTTGGGGCGCATTTTATCAAGTTTATGGGGCAATGAGTAATCATAATATTTATAGCTGTATTGTTATAAGGTGCAGAGCGGTAATAAAACAATCACCCCGCTCTCTTTTTTTGTGGTCAACGTCTCAATAGACTCGTTTTCTTATGGGCTTCGAAATTCTTCCACTTCAATTGTATAAGTGGATACAAAGCAACCGAAATGTACGCGAATGACTACAAAATAAT